>JBAMJV010006343.1:0-245090 GCA_037951105.1 Echinarachnius parma | reverse complement strand
TACCCAAGGGTGTGTGCTGTATTGGCTTTCTCAATACTTGTATAACTTGTAGAACGTAGAAAGGGGCCGTGTCCTGGAATGAAATGTAAAAAAAAAACAGGTGTTAAATTATTAACATATATTATGTGTAAACATGGTAAATCATCTGATCATGTAAATTAACCAAGAAAAACATGGCGCATCAAAGCCAAGAAAACATGGTACATCAAATGAATCATAGCTAGTCTAATCAAAGCAGAAGTGTGTATTAGTACAAGTTCATTCTCACTCTCAGCATGAAGAAAAACGTACATTAAAACAAATATGAAACAAATCTAGCATGCAAGGAACAGCCGAAATCAGTGACTGTTGTTTCCACCTCAGGTCTCATCAGGCCTCCGCTCCAACGAAGCCAACCGTAAGTACGGGGGTGTATACTCCACCCCGGTCCCCATCATCATCATCGTGCGCCAAGCGGCTCACACGGAGAAAAATATACGTCAACGTAAGACAGTCAATTAACTACAGGCCATTGTAATAAAACATGCGATTGTGACTTACTTTTATCTAGAGATAGCAATATAGCTCTCAGTCTAGTCCTAGTTAGCATGCAGGAGATATTTTGAGTGAAAGATGATGCAGGTAGTGGACAGCTACAGGTACTTTCTCACATGTGTCGATGAAAACAAACGATCTCTTGTTTCAGTTGCATAAAGCAAAAATGTCTATAGAGTGCCGATTTGCTGGAATACATGTTCGCGCGACAACAGGCCCGATACGTAATAGACTACATACACTGCGGTGTATTCCGCTTCCGTAATGCATCACGGTTTATGAACACGCATTTGCCCTCTATACGCCAAGCGGCTCTTACGGAGAAAATGTATAGACGGCCGTTTTCCGAAATACGTTCACGCCATAATTTGCCAAATGCGCCTTCCAATCGGCGTGCATATCACTTCCGTAATACAGCGTAGTTTATTGACATGCATTGCGCACGATTGCAAGGGGAAGAGAGGCCGCTCGCGCTATATGCTAATGAGCTTTGCACCAAGTCTTAGTAACGAGCGCACTGTACGCTCCGCCCACTGCACAGTGCGCTGAATGGAATGTTGTGCAGAGATTTTGTGGCTTCGCGTACCATGTTTTTGCCCATATTTTCTGCACGGTGGTAAGAAAAAACAGTCACAGGAATATCTTAATTTCTACTAAAGTAGAAAAGGTAAGGTCACACAAATTTCCAAATCTTATTTTTTAACAATAGTCTACATGATGACGCAAAAATTTCAAAATTTAAGCAAGTATTTTAGAAGTTACAAAAATGTACCAGACACCCTACACTACACATAGGTTTATTACATTAGGGTTGTGCGGAGATCAACCTCTTCCGCCCGCTGCACTATCCAACGGAAACACTTTTTTTTTGTCGGCTGATTTCTCCCTCAATTTACCAGCAAATGCAAAAAAACTTTCGTTTATGTGATCCACAATTCATATACTTTGATAATAATTACCGACTTTGTTGTTTTGAAGACCGCAAAATGTAGAAATAAAATGATTATTTCCCGTCCGTTTTCCTTACCGATGCGTCCTAAAACACGCCGGTCAACTGTTGAACCGGCAACAGTGTACGAATGGCTGGTATTGTTATCTCCAGCGCATTTGCATATATTGCGTGTAAATGGTTCACCTGAGTGAACCATTTACTTTGTAGATGTGTGCACAACTGCCATCTTCAAATCTGAAGATTCTTGCATATGTGTTTTGACTTGAGTGTGATGTGCAGGGCTAGTCAACCGAGTTTTATACACCCTACTCTTTTCGAGAAGTAGACTAGGTTCTTAGCGTGCATGAAGTATGACTGTCTCATACACGGGACCTTGATTAATGTCCTAACCGAGGGACAGAGTGTTTACCGTGAATATATTCCTTTTCCTGCATCAGGAAGCACGGGGGAGGGCAGTATAAAACACACAACGGGAGTTAGCTCGATCAAATTTATTGCCTCGCAAAAGACTCATCCGATAGTGGGATTTGAACTGGGGATCCTGGGCGTCCGAGCCGAACGCACTAAATTTCTTACACCAGAATAGTTTATTTTCGTTTATTTTTCCTTTGGCGGTATTTTCAACTCGGCTAGATCACATTTTAGAAGATTCAACCCCATTTGTTCGCTAGATTTTGATCACGAAATCCCTAAAGATACCCTTGCATAATTTAATTGCCTAAAACAGCTCCCGATCCCATACATCCGACTTTCCCATTGATTTTGTGTTGACTGCCGGTTATTCATTGGTTGACCTCCTGATTTGCCTCATCAGAAACAAATGCAGATTCGACAGGTTTTAGAATGTCATGTGATATAATTTTACTATCAGCTTAAAATACAGTATTTATATGTCAAGCTTTAAAAGATTTTAATTGAAATAGTCATAAACAGAGTGTCGTTCATCTTTGCCATCAGCTCATCACACTTTCTAATTTTAATTTTCAACCGCTGAACCAGCATTTTCGCCAGGAAAAAATTAACCCGTGGCGCAAAAACACAAACATACATGTCGGAAAAATTACCCGTGGCGCATCGGGAAGCCGCGCCGCAGGGCTAGGAGTAGGGCCGGGAGTCATCAGATATCGCCAAATTTCCCGTTGCCCGACTTTTCATTGTGAAATTTGCAACATCGGAAATGAAAAAAAAAATCTAGAAAAGTGCCCAATGTTAGGGTAAAAGTGGTTATTTTTGCAAAATTATTGATTTGTTTGACAAATTGAGAGACGCAAATTGAACATGCGTCGAAAAAAAATGCCTGTCGATACGGAACACGCACTAGCATTGCTTCTGTTGATGTTGCAAGCGCTGGCAATGTAATTACCGTACAGCTTGTAAGTCGTTTTCCATTGCTTCCGGTGTGGCGGTATGTTTGCGTCTTATTATAGACTTTGAAGCAATTTACACGCATGCACTTTACCTTTTTTGAAATGTGTAAATACTGTGAACGTACGGAGAATTAGAAGCCATCGTACAACTATCAATGAAACCGATTATTTATTTATTTTTTTGGGTTAACCGAAACCGTGAAAATGAGAACGTTTTTGCCGATGCCGGTCGGTTAACCGTCGTGTAACCGTTTCACTACAGGCTTAGATTGTACCACTGTGTACAGTAAATGGTCCTATCAGGACCATTTACAATACATTGTAGATGTGCCGCTGAAGTGATCTTTGCCGGTTTCATACCCGATTTCAAAAGCGATTTCCAATATTTTCGTGCAAAGAAATCAACTAACAGGCAATGGATAGCAAGCATACATTCCATCTTAAGGAAATGCAAGTACATTTAATTTAAGATCCGAGTGATAGTTTTAAATTTATGGAAAAAAATTTACTTAGGATGCCACCTGTCCCGCTGGCTTTTTGGTTGAGCCACGGTACTGCTTGAGAACTTTATACCGTTGTCGTTGATGCTAGAGTTCTCTTGTACCTGTGACGCAGTAGTTCATATTTAGTTTATTGGTGGTGGATGATGATGGAATTTGATTTTGTGATGTTTTTACCCCGGCCCCATCACTTCATATGTCTATAGATGGAACCAGGGCTCTACACTTACCTTTTTTGTCAGTGGCCCAGTCGGGCCAGTGAAATAATTTCTTTCCCTTTTCTGGTGGCCCGAAAGAAAAATTTACTGGCCCGAAATTGTTATTTCATGAGTAAACTTTTTACTATTCAAAATATTACTCTTTCCTGATCAAACCTGTGATGATAGAAGAATCATGACACAGAAGAGAACTTTTCTAATTTTGTCAATGTAGGGTTGAAAATCTGCTTGCCCGATCAGGCCACCAAAGTATGACTTTTATACAATTTTGCTGGCCCGAAGTGCAATTTCACTGGCCCCGGGCCAGTGTTAGTGTCGAGCCCTGGTGTAACACATTCAGGCTTGAAAACAAAGAGAAAAATAACCCCCTATTCGTTTCAACATATTCAACTTAAGCTACATTTTAACCAAATAAAATAGACCTCTAGGCTAATAGTTTTATGCGCCTCTTTTTAAAACAAAACGGGTACTAATTGGCATACAAAAATAACCCAAATTTTTGCATTTGACTGAGTAGTGAGTACATGTTAACAAAAGTATCAATTTTTAAAGACTTCAAATGTACACAAACAAAACATTTTGTACTGTCCCTTCATAAAAAGAGACACAATTTTTTTGTATAAATTATATAATTTAATATAATCACAAACATAACATGTACCTTGTTGTAGACTTAAACTATTTCCGTGAATATTTTATGTTTGTGAGCACATGCACAAATTTAATCCTTTTTTAGCAACAATTTTGAATGAAATTGTGTACACATGGTCAATGTGAGGTGACGGGGCCGTGGGCGACTTAGCTTCTGAAATGCCAAAAAGGGCCCTTAACAGGATTAAATGAATTATGATTTTTTTTTTTTCCCGTCCAACTCGTACTTCATTTTATTTAGTGATGTGCTTATTGTCATCTGCACATTTTTACATTAGTTCCATTTCTAAATTGTACCTAAATTGTAAGTAAATGTTCAATGTACTGAGTCTGAAACAATCTTTCATCAATATTGTGCTATTGTGGATTGGGAACCTGAATTCCGTTTCCAAATAAAGCTCCTACTTGAGTCTCGAAACCATGAACATTTTGCAGGGGACAGTTTTAGTGTTTTATTGACTGTAAAGTTCAAGTGTTATGTACTGTTTGTAATTTTCATGTCAATGTTGGTATCAGGTATTATTCAATTATTTGCTACATTTGTATAGTCCCACTCCCCAATGAGGTCTACAACATTCTTTTAGTCCACTATGAGGATACATTTAAATTCTGGTGCTTTCTGTAATAATTTTGTATTACCTCATTGGGATTTGCTGATTGACATTTCATACTCGATTTCTTCTTGAAAGGAATTTCAGGCCATTTTAATTTAATTTTAATTTAATTATTATTTGTCGTAATAAGAATGAGAGGAATAATGGTTGATCGGAATTAGACGAGAAACAAGCGAGCTATGCATGTATCTGAACATTGTGTACAAATGAGTGACTGACTGAGCGACCCTTTTAAAATAGCTGGCGATCGTAACATAATTTACGAGCAACTCGCCAAGAATTTTGTACATGGAAATGTTTTGTTTGTTACTTATTTCTCATTTGAAATTTATGCTAAATCACTTTTAATTTGCCTTTTTTCTATAAAAAAATAGAAGGAGTACTGATGGGTCAAGTATTTTGACATAACAGTCTCATAAAATTGCTCTGTAATGAAGAACATTATAAGATTTTTAAAGACAATTTATGTATGAGCCATGTAGGCTGTAGATCGCAAATGATGTCATGATCGACTGACATTGTGAATACACACACACAACTCTTAACAATGTACTAACTTTCATAACTTTGTAAATTATGCAGTTGCTTTTTTTGCTCCAATTTGTCCTCTCATTCACCTTCTTTCATAGCAAACATCAACTTTTAATGGTAGAATCCACCTTTAATCATGCTTTAAATTGTCATTGAACCTGAATTACAACTACTAGTATGTCCACATTGTGGAAGTACATGTTGGTGTAGTAGGAGTAGTAATAATATGAAGGTAGTAGGTGTGTCAATATGCATTACATTCCCGCCTGTTTAATCCCTTTTATTATGCAAAAAGTGTGTCTTCCTGTATTATTTTACCAGATTTTCTTTCATAACAAGTAAATTGCTTGCTTGTTCTTTTTTCCCATGTGAGTGATGTGACCCTTGATTTTGTACCAGGAACCATAATATTTATGCAGGAAATGTTTGTTTCAATTTTACTTTTCATTGCATGATTGAAATGGTTCATTTTGAGCACTGGTTAGTGATTTGCAGCTACATGTAGGCCTAGTTTAAACTTACTGTTCTATCCTTGAAGCAACAATTCTACATTGTTCATCAATATCAAAGCTGGCAAATAGGAATGATGTCACCAGCCATGAACGATTACATTCAGTTCTAATACATACATACTAGCTTTCGAAACCAAACTTGAAGGCCATTTTCAAATGCTCTTTAAAATATATTCCATACAAACTTGTAACTTTAAGTTAGATAATTTGGTATTCAATTGTGCATCTATAGAACAAATCAAAATCAACCTTTAGTGTGGCAATATATGTGGTACCTACTTATACATTACAAATTTACAATTAATTAATACAGCATACAAATTATCAGGCATTCTGACTGTGGCATATCACAGTGCCAGTTTCACATTGTGGCCATCAATGTGTTATGAAGTGCCTCATATCTGCTGTTCTTATCTCATGTGGTGATCATGTTTGTCACTCTTCAAATAGAAAATTAGACTCCCCTGCTGGGATCTTTTTATGAGCAGACATTGAACTATCAGTTATGAGATGTGGGAGCATAATTAATGGTAATCCTTTCTTTCTTTATCTATAATTTATCTTATTATTTTATTTATTTCTAAAATGATATCATTTGTTATTGTTATTATTTGTTTGGAAGGGTGGGGGGGGGGGGGGGAACTTCAAACACAAGCTCATATTACAATAAATGTTTGTAAATGATTATACTGCAAATTATCCAACAGCCTCAGGGTTATTACAGTAACCAGACATCTTTTTTGTTGTTCTGTTTTACATGTCGGCTGAATTACCAGCATTTCTTATCACTTTCATAAATGTTCAATATCATGTAAATCAAGGAAGTGTTCTTGTAGCCTGGACGAAAGTGAAACATATTGAACCATGAAGTGAAATTTATTTGACTCGGGCACAAGCAGTTTAAAGAGTATGTATACAGAGCTCTCTATTCGAGACATTTTAAAAGTTAACTTACGACTGATCTAAACCGAACACAAAAAGTACCTTCACCCCTAAGCAATTGCCCATAATTTCATAACCAAGAATCGTTTCAAAATTTCGTCTTGCCAATATATCCATAAATGGCATATGGTAGTTAGGAAAACAATGTGTAAAAATAAGAGGTAACCATTAATCCATGGTTGAGTGAGCACACATTACAGAAAAAATAGTCATATTTCAAAATTCGCAAAAGTATTATCATTACAAATTATTGAGAGTTGAAAAATTAAAAAATGCACTGTTTTACAATTGCAATTTATGCATTTTACCACATGTGCCATAAAAAAAACAAAATGAATGGAATATCAAACAGCATTGTTTCATAAACCATGATCAATGCATTCCGCCACATATGCGGATTCACAACAATGTACAGGCACGCGCAATACCTTGTGACTTTTGAATTGGGCCATTTTGTCTTTAATCTGTGCTCATTCAGCCATGAAGTAATGAATATGTCTGATTTTCGCACATATCGAACATAACAACTGTGCCAATATTGTGGTAAGATGACATCTTGAAACAATAATCGGTTTTGAAATTATGGGCAATTGCTTAGGGGTGAAGTTACTTTTTGTGTTCGGTTTATATGACAGTCGTGAAATAAAAAGAATATCCAATTTATATTTTATAATATTTTATGACAGTCGTGAAATAAAAGAATTATCCAATTTATATTTTATAATATTGTTTAATTTGCTAAAATATTAACATTTTTATATCATATAATCAATGTGAGCCAAATGTTCTTTGAGTCACATCAATTATAATGAAGATGAAAAATGTTTCTGGTGGCCCTGTAGTTTTGCGCAGGTAAAATCTAGAAACTTTCAAATTCAGAATCAGAAAACGTACTGTAAGTTAAAATCTTGGGGGCCCCAACACTACATTTGTAGTGGCCCTTGACTGCAGAACCAGTGCTAATGTTGAGCTACGCATGTACACAGGGACTATTTTTCAATTTCTTAATGGATATTTATTTGTTTATTCAATGGTGCAAATATTTTACACGTTTATCAGATAAATATGTTGTTTTGGTTCTATAGTAGGAGGGGCAAACCACAAGATGTGTGGGAGGCTTTGGATATGGCTGACTGCTCTTCTATTTAATCTAAAACAGAGTATGGCACAGAGTTTATGCAATTTGGATGATATATCATTTGAACATTGACAAACAGATTTATATTTCACATTCTGTTCAATCTGTTGTACTTTTGATTGGACAGGTGTGATAAATGCAAACTCCTAACAAACCTGGAGTGACTCAATATACTTAGTGGCCGCGCTTCTTGTAATAGATGATTGTATCACGTGCTGACACACAAGTCTGTTATTATGTGTGAACAGAGAGAGGGCTCTTTGGTACAGCTGTTGATACATGGAAAACACCACTTTATGTTCTTACATGTAATCAGATGACTCAGGATGAGTTAAATGCGATCAATATCACACATTGCTGCCCAGTCCAATAGAAATTATGTGCAACAGTAAATGTTATTGACATACACTACATAATGTTCCATGTATTTAAAATGTGCTTACATTTCAAATCGTGAATTGCCAAAAATCTACTACATGCACATAGATGTACTTATATTTAAAGTAAGCCTGAGTCATGTCGGATATATTCGGAACCGGGTCCCGATAAACTTTTACCGGTCGGGAACCGGTATCCCGATAAATTTTTACCGTCGGACGGGTAAAATCACACAATCGTGCAAGCATCAGCAAAAATGCACTGTTTGGGGCTTATATTACTCTTTTTATATGCAAATAACATAACAAATACTGAGGCTTTTATGAATTTACATATCAATCTTTACGGGAAAATAGTTACAGACTATCCAGAATTAACTCAGTTAAATTGGACCTAGAAATCGATCGTTGGTTCAGCATTACGCCACACGTTTCTCAGAAACTTAGCCCGCCAGTCGGGGGAAAACATCACATGTACGATCGCTTGTGACTGTGAGCCACTGCACTCAAAAAGTGGCTATAAATTAGCCTTTTCGCAATCAACACCATTTTGGTAGTCTACTTACATGATCCCATGGCATTTGAAAGCTAAACAGAATACAAAATCACCCCCAAAACAATGAAAAAACTGTGCTGAATTATCTATAAATTTCCAAGGAACATTCGTGACTAATCGTGAGGTTAACTGAAACCGGACGGCTAATATCGAAGGTTGTAGCTAGCATTGCATGCATGCAGCAAGTTTTCAAGCCGCTGTTTCATGCATATATATCGCTCGTATACTTTGCGTGCAGGTTACGGGTCTTTTTTCTTACGCGAGATCCTTCCGCGACGGAGCTATGTTAATTCATCCGCCATACGTTATACATGTAGCCGTTTTTTATCGATATTTTGCGTAATTGTTTTCATTGTTTTGGGGCTCATTTTTGTTTCTGTTCAGCTATCAAACGCCATGAAATCCTGTAAGTAGAATATCAAAACATTTTAAAATGTTGCAAATGACCAAAATACGTATTTTAAGCCACTTTTGGAATGCACTGGCTCATCAGCTGGATCATACGAAGATCCATCAGACAACTCCCCTGGAGTATCGGACTAACTTTGTGTGCACATCCGCCAACAATATCGTTCAAATGACTAGCAATTTTGCGCTTCCTGTTCAATTTCTGACTGTCAAGCGAAGTAACGAACCAAGAATTTCTCGAAAATAACCACTCTTTAAAGTAAATGATATCAATTGCCCCGTTTTTACTTGAATTCCGCTACATTAAGTGATAATCTTAATTTCTTTTTTAACATTTTATTTATTTTAAATTTTTTTTCGGGGCATCGTTACCGATATAACGAAACCGGGTCCCGATTGAAACGGTCGGTAACCGGTGTGATCGACCGTACCGACTCAGCCTTAATTTAAAGGGCAATGAAACTATGGCTTTCGGCTATTATTATCGTTTAGAGGGTGAACAGACATTTTATTTGATACATAACTTGGCAATTTTGGCCTCCTGGATCCCATGAAATCCTTACGTGAACATACCCACATTTTACTAATTCTTACGGCGGCAAAAGGTGATGGGAGTTGCCATGTTCTTGTAATTGCCCGACATGCTTTGCAAACTATGACGAGTGTGCTACGGGCCGAACAAAAAGCTTTTCACTGATTTACAGACTCGTCAAAGCATCTATAAGTATTCAGACAATGGTTTCAATAGGTGCTATTGAAATGCATTAGTGCATTTCACTGACCATAAGTCCGCACACACCTAATAATGGCGGCCTCCAGTGTTCACATGAATAGTGGTAAACCCGATAGAGTTTTCACATATTTCTCCCAAAGCAGAAATCTGAGTCGGAGTTATGATATATAATAAAAAGGCATATTACGATATATCAAGTAGGATAAACTCTATTCTTGAGTTGCATTGCCCTTGAATAGGTTTTCATGGCGACAGTAGTTTCCACTGTTCTGCGCACATACATGTATGTGAAGTAATATCTAATCTAGAAAAAGAAAACCCACACAATGTACAATTTAAATGAGACTTTTCATAGAAAATGTGGCTAGGCAGTCCGGCAGTTTCACTTTCTGTTCCAATAACTGGTCGTAAGAAAACAAAACAAACCCACGCATTCCGGTCAACAGGAAAAATAAGCCACAACATAAATGAAGCAAACTTAAATTTGCTTCATTTATGACCTACATTGTATACATATGCATCTAACATTGCAAATGATTTAAACAATATTTTGTACATTGAAACTGAATGATGCAAACGCCCAACTGCTTTGAATATCTAATTATCAAGTAATAGTAATAAAAAAAAAAACACACATCAAGTGCTGTAGATGGCATTGGCCATGGCATTGAATCAGACTTTTAATTGATTTATTGTTATTTTTATGGGCATGTAATTTGTCTAATACTCGTTCAGGTTCAATTGAGGTAATAATCGTGACCTCAAACCGACACCATGCAGTCAAAATATTGTCTCTCTTCAGCGTCAAAATATTTTCTCTTCCACTATCAGCTGGAATTCTCGGTCACAAGTGTAAATGTCCACAGAGAACAACACACTTCTAGCTACATGTAGGCTACTAGTGACTACAGACTTGTGCCAACATTGATTAGGGAGGAAATGTGTTGTGACAGCCAATGATAACGTACAAGATGAGACATCCTGCTCTGTGCTGCCTGTATCCCCCAAACCAGATGCGTTAGCTTTCCTCATGTTGGCCAAGCTGGCCAAAAAAGAATGAATGAGTATCCAACATATTTCTGAATATTACAATTGCAGGGCACCTCTCTCTTTCTGTTCTTGTAATTGTTGTTGGGACAAGCTGGCCATAAGTTATTAGCCAACATAATATACTGTATGTTTACATCTATAGAACAATGTTCAACCTTGTTTTTGGAAGCCAGTTGAATTAATGATGATGTGTTTTTTTTAGTGCAATCAGTTCAGTCAGTTGTCTCTTGAAGACATTTTTGTACCCTGTAAGTGTGTAAGCCAAGCTGGTTAAAAGAGACACACAATGATGTTGCCAACAAACACTTTTTTAATGTTATTTGCAGTGCACTCTCTATCCAGTTAATTCCCCTTCAGTCTCTTCTCGTTAGTCTCTTAAAAGCCAAGCTGGCAAAAAATGATTGATGAGCCAACGTGTTAATACAGAGCACAACCTTATCCACATAATTTTGCCCATCTCCATATTCGCTAAGCCGGGGGAAAAGGATGAAGGATGATCCAAGATATTTTTCAATAGTGCATTCAGGCAGGATGAAGGAATACAGGATAAAGATGTGTTACTGTCTAAGCCTAGTTTGAGTTGCTTTAAAGACAGAGATACCGTATTTGCCGGTGTATAAACCGCACCTGTGTATTAACCGCACCCCCATTAAAAAAATTTTAAAAAAGTGCGGTTAATATGGTATTAACCGCACCCGTGTATTAACCGCACCCCCATTTTTTTTTTTTTAAGGTGCGGTTAATACACCAGCAAATACGGTACAATAGAATAAAACAGAGACATTTATGTTTTTGTGATAAATGCATGTATTCAGAATTCTGCTTGTTCCCTTTTTATTAAATATGAAGATATCAGTCTCTAAAAAATATCCTTTATTTGGGGATTTTGTTCTATTTGTATGTATGTAATTGGAACTTTTGTAATTATATAATATGTTTCTTGGCCAGGTTTGATAATTATTTTCAATGATGCAAAATACCTTGGACTGGACACATGGCCATTTACATGCGTAGCCCCCCAAATGCCCCCAAAAGAGCATCTGAAAATGAACCAAAACTGCCCCCAAATCATAAACATCCCCAAAGAGCCTCTGAATTCATCACATTTCAGTCTTTTGGAATGCTATTTTGATGCAAGCAATCTTTGTAACCCCCCCAAAAACAAAAAACAAATAAATAAATAAATAAATAAAAATCAATCATAATAATAAAAAATGAATACAAAATAAATACATAAACAAATAAATACAAATAAAACAATCTTCTTTAATATTTTTTGAAGAATGTGATCACTAATTCTAGGCAATACATTTTACCAACTTTTTGTTTAAACCAGATTGGCTTTTTCTACAGTATGATAGATTTAATTGACATTGCCTTCAACTTGATTTTAGTTATAAAATTGTTCAATATTTTTAAAGTTCAAATTAAAATGAAAATTAATTCCTCTAGTCTAGTGTTCATATCAGGATGACAGCCTGTTTGCATTGCGTGAGACGCTTACAAATCAAGGCCAGTGAATCATCATATTTCACTGATGTTTACACAACAATAATACCATTTTTATTTTTGTTTGTTTATCAAACTAGGGAACAATATTTGTGGTTTGCATACCATAAATGGGATACATTTGATAAATTTGTTTGTCTGTATTTATCCCCCTGTGCACTGTAAACCTATTTGTTTTGTTTTTTATTTGCATTAGAATAGCCTTCAAACTTGAATAGTTAATCAACTGATGTATGTAGCATGCAGGATGGCCAATTTTGTGTCAAGACGGGCATGGCTGTATGTGCTTGATTAGTGAGCTTTCTTGCTCAGTTTGATTGGCGAAAGGTTGCATCTAGTTAGGGCCCTCTCCCAACCCATACAATTTTAACAACGGCATTTTGGGTTTGAAAGCATAATCATACTAGTGACTCAAACAGATCTGTTATAACTGGACAATGTCTCTGAACTTCATAAAAGGATAATACTAGTCAATGGACGATACATAGAATCAGAATAGAAATTAAATGAGTCAGACTTCAAAGCAAATGGCCCGGATTCACAAAGGAGGTTTGTAGGAGGTTTGTACAAACCATGGTTTATCCATGGTCTACATCTATGGAGTGCCATTTGTAAACTGATGGAGAAAGAAATGTAAACTCCTTACTTGTTAACAATGTTGATGGGGTTGATGGTACACATTTACAAAATGCACCAAATAAATGTTTGTCTTCTCACATGGTGAAATTTGCTGGTTAGCAAGCATTGACAGTCATATCATTATAAATTATAAATTGTTTTACTTGTATACGAGCAGCACTCCATAGATGTAGACCATGGATAAACCATCAGGGTAGGAAATATACGGGGGCTGAGGGCGATTTTTCCCCCCTAATTTTCAAAATAGCCCCCTGAAATTGGTAGGTAGCCCCTTAAATTACCATAGGGTATTATGTGAACAATTTCTGGATATCCATCAGATTGGAAAAATAGCCCCCTAAACTTAAAAATGAATTCCTGTATTGTAAACCATGGTTTGTTCAAACCTCCTACAAACCTGCTTTGTGAATCCGGGCCATTGGGTTTTGTGCAGCACTATAATATAATCTTTTGATATCACTGTGAACTTTGACATTTTACCACATATAGTACCCTTTGTTGTTCATGGAATGTTGCACTGAACTTGAAAATACCTGCAAAAGGAATACATTACCTTTGAACTTTGAAGCATACTACATTTGCATGCTTGCTGGTATAGGAACACATTTGTGTCTCTGGCATATTTTTGTACCAAAATTGATATATGTAAGAACCCTTTGTGCTTCATGGAATGTTGTACTGAACTTGAAAATGTCAGCAAAAGGAATATACTACCTCTGAAGCACAGTATGTTTGCATGCTTGCTTATAACAAGAACATGTTACAAACCAAAATCGATGTATGTAGAACCCTTGTGCTTCATGGAATGTTTGACTGAACTTGAAAGTGCCTGCAGAAAGGATAAACTACCTTTGAAGCATAATTTGTTTGCATGCTTGCTTAAAGGGAAACAACACTGAAGGGTAATAGTTTTAGTAGTCCATTCCATCAACAAGTTCAGAAAAATAGGTTTCCAGACAAATTCTATTATTTGGAAACTCATCACCGTAATAAGCTATGTGTTCATGAGTCTGCAGAAGAAGACTAGTCTATCATCTAGGAATACACATTCTATTGTCTCTAAACTTACGAGTGTATAGATCGAAGCACTGGTATTCTGGTAAATGTTTGGCGCTTACGGAACCAAAGGCCCTGTTAGGCTCTGTAAGTTTTGGTGAATAATTGCATTGTTTATGAATTACGCAACCCTTTGCAAAGTATTGGACATCTACATGATTTGATATCAAACAACGGTACCAAAACATATAAGCCTGTGTTGTTCTATCTATGCGTGGTGATCCCCTTTAACACACAAACCACACTTGGTCCCTAGCTCTGACATATTTTCCTAGCATACCTGCTGTGTGAGTCACTGGGCAGACCCCAAAGAGATGAAAAATGAAGAGCTAAAATCCAAAAGGCGCTAAATCCACTTTCTATCAAAATTCAGTTAATACAATTTTAAAGTGCAATACTATGCATACTAACTAGTAGCTAGTTGCACATAATACAAATTTGATGACATGTTATTCAATCAGGAAATACATAGGGAGCGAGTTATGTTCATATTCCCATATAGGTATGCTTACAAAGTTGGAGGGATTCTTGCAATTTTCTCCAATATTTATTAGGTGGATTTAGCGCCTTTTGAAAATTAAGCTAAAATTCAAATACAGGCATTGATACCAATACCTGGGACCTATCTGGTTACTAACATCACAGAGTAAAGCACTTTGTTGTTGAACCTTTGGCTAATTCAATCCCAATATGGGGATGCCTGTGAATGAAATCGGATCAACAGTCCACTGTATTGTACAATAATTGTTTATCTGTCATCCCTGATTTTGGTTGCATTTTCAATTTTGAAATGATTTTGTGGGCTGGACATTCAATTGCCATTGCACATGCCACAGGCGCAGATCACTGTTCGGTTTATTTGTATACAGTACGGAATCTATACACAACATGTATTTGCTCCACACTAACTTTTTTTCTGCTTGCCTATTCAGGCATGTAAAATCATGAATTAAAAATGTATTTGCCCAAATTAAAAATGTTTGTGCCAGAACAATTTATTGCGCTAGGTTACCGTTCTATTTCCTTGGTGAATGTTTTGCTTGTTTATATGTTTCCAGAAGAGATTTACAAGTAAAGGAATTACACTTTTCTCCTGTAGTTGAACAAAAATGTAAGTTGCCTGATTGGGCAACCAGACTAGACCATTTGTGTCATTTTACTTGTCCGGCATCAATTTTGACTTGCCCCAGGCAAGCAGGCAAGTGCTAGTGTCGAGCCCTAGCTCCTGGTACATCCTACACTATACTGTACCGTGCATTATAATTTATAGGCCTACTTTATACGCTATTTGAACTGTTTTCCCCTCATTTAGCAGGTAAAATTAAAAAACATAAATTAGTCATAAATATTTGTGGCCTCAAACCAGAATTGGTTTATTTATTTATTTATTCTTTTTATTTCAATAGGGTTGCTCTGTCAGTGGTTAAAACACTTGTTTTCCACTGAAGCCCAAAATTGGTGACGAACAAGTAAAATATCATAAATTGTCTAGTTTGGTTGCTAATTGGGCAACTAAATTTGTTTTCAGCACTTCAGCTACAAGAGAAAAATGGAATTTCTTTCGTGTAAATCTTATTTCGAAGGATGCGGGCAAGTACATGTAAATACTTTGTTGGGACAAGTACAGATTTGACAATTATGATTTTATTTGCCCAAATTGGTCAGTACAGACAAAAGTAAGTGTGGAGGTTTGCCTAATTTTAATAAGTTACTATAAATTGAAACATATCTAGGGCTACTACTAATAATTTATGAGACATCTTCCTCTCTTTTCCTCTTTAGTGTAATCAGCAAGAAATGTTTTTGGGGAGAAATTTTCATCAGTGTCAACTTACATATTTTGTACCTGAATATCATGTAGTTCTGACCTGTTGACCTATATATTTTCAGAGACTTGAGTCATACATGTACACGTTGGATATGGAGTATGGACTTCCATACATGAATTAGAATACACATCTAATTTGAAGACGCCAGTGTACACTGTATGGTTTAATTTATTAGTGCCACAGATACATCTCTCAAATTTGTTTCTAGTGGATAATGTGTCCGATGGAATGCAACAGAAGAGGTAGAGTAATGAATAAAGTAGCCAGGCCGCCATCAACCCATATTTGAGGATTGCCATGTAAGCCTTCAACCTTTCAAGCAATGTAAATCTATGGCCTATTGTGCTAGATGTACACTGTAGTTGAACTTGCTATATAGCGTATATTGTCGACTCAGTAAATCTACTTTGTACATGTATACATTGCAAACATGGTATAGATTGTGCATAGACCAAGTCATGTACTATACATGTTTTCTACCAAGAATATTGTGCACTTTGTTCATGCTATCAACATACTTACTACTATAATCTATTTAAAATATCACACCATATTGATAAAAACTGTGATATGTATTGAAGCTAACCGCTTTACAGGGAAGACATCTGAAGAATAAAATATTCTCTCATTTTATCCAGTTGCCCAATCGGGCGCTTTAAAATATGACTTTCATATATTTTGCTGGGTCAAAGTAAAAATTTACTTGCTCAAGTGTCAAGTCTTGACTCCTAAACGTATTTGATATGATGTCGAGTTTCTTTTGAAATTTTGTGTCCTCAGATTATAGTAGTAATGTTTCATCACATTAATTTTCATAACAATTATGAAGCAATTATGAAGCAATCGAATAATCGATTGTGCAAATGTATGACACTTCCAATTGCATAAATTTACATTGTACTTAGTTTGTAGGGATGAATGCTTACAGTTTATCTTCCCCAGTGAGCTGCTATAGGGATTATTATCTCTTCAAGGTTCAAGTTGTTAGTATGTATGTATTTGCTCAAGGAAACATCAAATTTGTGCATTGAAAAGCAATTAGGCTTCAACAACGGTTGGAATGTAGGATTGCAGGGGGTCTTTCTGATTTAATCATGTGCTAATAATTCATTTCTAAATAAAGAGAAGAGCCCTGCGTTTGTCTTTTCTAGATCAAAGTTGTTATCCCACAGTCTGAATAATTTACTTACCTACTAAAAATGCTATACAGTACATACGTGCACATTATCAGTCTGCATCTCTTACATGTACGCAGGGCTCAACACTAGCACTTGTCTGCTTACTGCCTGGGGCAAATAAAATTTGATGTCGCAAGTAACAATTTATAATTGGTCTAGTTTGCTTGCCCGAATGGGCCATTTACATTTCTGTCCAACTACAAGAGTAGATGTAATTCCTTACATAATCTCAATTCTCATCTAGAAGTAGCTCCCCTCAGGCACATGTTTTTTTCTTCTTTTTTTCTTGTTGCTTTTTTTTAGCTGGTAGTTTTGATTTTGGGGCTTTGGATGGCTATAACCAAGAAGCTTCCCTGGACCCTACCTGAAGTTGCTTGTGCTTTATACGCACTCACAGGTTGGAGCCCACCCCCCCCCCCCCCCTCCCCCCCCCCCTTGGAGAATTCTTGGCTACCTACTGCCACTGTCTGTCCTGACCTGAGGCTGACCCCTTAATAATGTAGGTCAAGGTTGGCAGAATTAGGATTTGTTGGGTTTCGCTTTGCTTGTGCTAAAAACTACTGTATTGGTTTTCACTTTCAGTTCAGAGAGTTACAGAGTGGATAGAACCGTTGTTTATTTCATCCAACAGTATTTTGAGCATGTACATGTACACAGGACACTCTTTGAGAGGAAACACTAGTTACACTTACATGTTTATATGTTTCAAACAATATTTTAATTTATTGATTATGCGTTAATGATCATGCCAAAGGAAAATTTGTTTAGTCTAAGATCCTTTTGTGCCAAATTATGGACAGACTAAAAGCATACATGTGCATGTACATGGTGTAATTGTAAGTGTTCTAATTTTCCCTTTGTAATCCTTCCAACAATTATCAATTTATAATTCTGACAACTGGAAATATATCATGGAATGTCAACTTTTTTATTTGATTAAATATTTGTAGGTTAAAACATGATGCTCTGGATGAAATAATTTCGTACCTGATAGTTTGATCAGGGAATATAAACAAAATTATATTTAGTAGCCGATTGACCTTCGTGCACAGTAAAGCTTAACTTAAGTTAGGTATGATCATGTGATATTTTGATGCCCTTTCTAAATTCTAATCATAGTCCCATGGAGGTCGGTTGAATAGAAGTGAGGAAATCTATCCCAGTGTCAGTGAAGCCTTCCACATATATTGCACCAGAGATATGTCATGGGGGATTACTGAATACTAGAACAAAATAGCAAACAGGATGTTTTTAAAGTTGTGTTTGTTCAATTTTATTTTTAAACGTAAATAAACAATGGGTTTGCCACTCTAAAATGGCTTCGCCACTGAAGCGGCAAATTTATGAATAATTCTGCACTCACTTTTCAAATATTTCATTGTTTTTTTCTAGGTGACCAAGAACAATTAAATGTAACAAATTTGGCTTGATGAGGCTTTTATTGACACTAATTATGTTTATTTGTTCTTTTCGTTTTGCTCCCTAACCACAGGTTGGCATACATTGAAGCTGTCATGAAGGATCAGACAAAACAAGTGATTTGCCAGGTGGACTGACATGCATGTACATGTATGTAGACAACCTCGGTTGGCTGGAGAGCGGAGATCAGGGGGTGGAGCATGTCATGACAAAAACACTCTCAGTCTGCTTGCCTCCTTTCTCACTCCGTGCATGAGGCATGCGTAACAACAGTGTGCGCAGCTCAGCTCAGCTAGCGAGGAAGCGGTCAATGTATTAGCACCTGGACACTAGCAGCTGATGCCACTGCATGCTGTGCCCCCTGTCGAAATGATATGTTCATGTGAAAAGCAGCTAATTGATTAATGCGTCGTATCAATGTACATGTACTAGGATGCTGCATAAACTGTGATGATCAGTACTTCATTTCAAGAATGATTTAAGCCCAAAGATTTGTGGATTGATACCTTATTTTTCTACACGGTTTGTATTATCTGGAATGTGTTAATTTTTGTATGATAAATTATGCCGGGATTCATGATATTTATGTCTTGACTCTTAACACCTTTGAACGATGATCTGTTGAATGGCAGACTATGGCTACAGCTAGCCGTGATGCACAGGAAAACTATGCACAGAGTGGAGGGGCGCAGCAAGAGTGGATCCAGACGGCCAGACAGAGTGCCAAGGAAATGGCAGAGTACTACCACAGCAAAGTAGTTCAGAACGGTGTCAGCTCCCCAGCCGAGGATAGCTCCCAGCGATTGCGCTCCGGGTCGCAGAGCCGCGGAAACGCTTACCATCCAAGCAGTACGGTATCAAGGGGTGTGAGTACACCCAGAGGTGACAACAGAGCATCGGGAAGGAGTAGCGGAGACAGTGGTAGTGGTCACCCTGGAATGCTTACAGGTCAATTCAGGGCCACACCGGTGAAAGTAGATTTCCAAGGGAACGAGTCTGAATATTCTGATATTGAAAACGAGAGGGACTATCACAGAGAACTCATGTCGTCGACACAGAATTTGATGGAGAGGAGCAGTCCTTGGACGAAGAATAAAGAAGAGGCGAGGCACTACTGGAAGGACAAAGACAAGAGGGGGACACACAGATCCCCACAGCACAGGAGGCACAACACTAGCCCTGATGCTAAGTACTTTGAGCCTGCCATTGGGGTGGTCAGTGCTTCCTCTGACAGTCATCGAACCCTCGCCCTCACCACAGATAATCTCAGGAAGTTCAATCGTGGTGACATATCGCGGCTGCCCCTCGTGCAAACTTTGCGGAGGAGCATGAGTAGCTCCACGCTGGACATGATTGAGAAGACAGACTTTACCGCGGCAGCTGCGGAGCGAGAGTTTGGTAGCGCATCCTCCATTGGCGTGCAGAGCTCTGGAGGGGAGAGCTTCTTCCGTATGCTGCAGGACTACAAGGCTGCGGATGACCGCAGCCCCGCCCCACCCCAATTCAAACAGCTCATTCAGGGCAGCATCACCACACAAGATGGGCGGAGTAATACTGCCCCGCTACCTGCCCGGCCTGCGCCACCCCAGGTAGCGCCAAAGCAACGCAGTACTACCATTGAGAGGAGCCACATCATCCCCAGTCCCAAGCCGCCCCGTCGCAACTCCAGCAAGCGCGAGAAGAGAGACAGAACAAAGTCGTACAGCAGTGGCGATCGCAACAAGGAGGGGTCCTTCTTCAAGAAGCTGCGCAAAGGTGATGGTGGTAAGGAGAGCAACGACAACAGGACTGCAGACGAGATGCTGGAAGCACGGATCGAGGAGGGCGTAAGGAGGAGAGCGTTTGAACACCATGATGTGCAGAGTCTGCACTTTGAGCTGGCCGACATGAGGCGGAGCCAGGAGCTGATTGCCAAAGGGAACATGACCACGGGGGCCTCGGCAGCATCCAAGGGCAACGTTGCCAACACGCCTGAGGTGAGTTATCTATATACAAAGAATGACATTGAAACAGTGCACAGACACATGAATGCATTGCATGCTTATTCTCTAGTATAATAACAAAATGCATGCAAAGACACACTTACACAGAAAGAATAATCAATAAGACCTATTGCAATCATGATTGCAATTATGAAGATGTAAACAAAATAGTAAACCAAATTATTGATTGTACATTGTATGTGTGAAAAGGCACCCTTTTTACAGTTTAAAGTTGGGGATCATGTCAACCTCATTTTGAGTCAGATTTCTAATCCCATATATATAGATAATGATGTCTGTATGATTAACAAAGCTTTATCTGCACCGTAGATACGGTTAATCACCATAATGCATAATCTATGCATATTAAAAACAAGGTCTTTAATGCATGTATACTTAGTACTTTTAGTAAGCTTTATTTATTCCTGTACCCCTCATTTTATTGAGCAGATTAAGTTCTGCAAAGCTGAAGTCTGTCTGAAGTGTGAAGTGCCACGATAGGAGGTCGGGTTTATTAAAAGACTAGTGATGCATGAAAGATCTCAAATGGCATTGGAACACACCACCCATGAGGATCCAATTTATATACTGAGTGGGAATTAATCCTCTTAGTCCTACGTTTTCAAATGGCAATTCCATTTTAAGTACACATACATTTTTCTAAATTTATCTATATCGTGAGTCATCTCAAGAACTGAGTGAGAATTATTGAAGACAAGGTGAACAAAGGGAACTAACACCCCAAAAATAAGAATCTTATAAATGAAAGTTAATTGATTTAGTAGTCCAATCCACTACCAAGTAAAAAACAAAAAAAGGTTTACAGACAAATTATATAATTTGAAAACCCATCACCATACTAAAGTATGTGTTCATGGGTTTGCAGAAGACTAGTACGCATCTTCAGTGGTTCTATTGTGTCCAAAAGTATGCATGTATAGAATTTTTGCACTCACAAAATGTGGGCACTTACGGAACCAAAAGCCTTGTTGGTTCTGTAAGTATTGTGATTAATTGCATTGTTTATGAATTACACAACCCATTGCAAAGTGTTTGACATCTATTTAATATTTAACAACAGTACCTAAATATATTATATTTATAAACCTGTGTTCTTTGCATGGTGGTCCCCTTTAATGTTAGTGTAGCAGTCAGTGGTTGATGACCTATTAGCTGGCAAGTGATGAGGATTTGTATTTGGGTTGGCCCCCCTTATGTAACCCTGAGGATTAACATTATGAGACAGCGAACCTCCCTGAGTAGGCTGGATTATGACAGACCTCTACAACTGTTAATCCCCCTCACAGCATTCATGAGCATACATTCATAAATGCAGCCCTGGCTCCAAATTAGCACAAGCCTGCTGACCCGGCGCCACTAAAAACTATCTCTGGGCCACCAAAATTTCATTAATGCCAAAATCTACTTGCCTGAGTGGGCAACCAAATATTTAACATAATTTGTTATGTATTTATTTGTTTGGAGCCACCAGATTCAGGTTTTGGGCCACTAAATGTGAGATATCTTGATTTTATTTGTCCCACTTGGCCGCAAGGAAAAAAGCATCATTTTGAGCATGTCAATAATGATACATTTATAACTTCCTTTTTTGTTTGGTTTAAAACTGCCCAAAGAAAACCTTCTCTTGCCCAAAAGTAGATTATAATTAGATTTATATCTTGTTTCTTTTTTGCAGATTCTTTTGCCAAATTTCCTGAAATCATTATTAATGTTCATGTACAATTAACAGTCAGAAAGTTATATACATTTCCTATTTTTGTACTGGCCCAATTTGTCACATAAATAAATCATACTAAATAGGAAATACACCTGCCTGAAGGGAACGATTCACTTGCCTTGCTTGCCCATAGTAGATTTTTATTTGAATTATTTTGCAGATCAGGTGGGTAACTCCTTTGAATACTCTTTTCCCTTAAATTCTGGCCCAGATTTGCTTTTCACTTGCCCTAGTAATCAGCAAAGTGCTTACGTAGTAGACCCCTGAAAGGAGAGCCTCAAACTAATCCTTGTTCATCTTATTTATGACATACATTTGGATCAGGATCATAAGTCACAAGGATATAAACCTGTGGTACATGTTTTCGAAACACAAGTACACGTCCCAAGTAATCTATACATGTGCCTAGAAGATATACCCAAAGAAAATAAACCTGGCATCATTACAGGTTATTATGTGATGTGCATATTTTTATTTATGAAAAACAAGACATTAATAGAGCTGTTAGTATTTCAAAGATTTAATGTGTGTTTAATTGTTCTTGATTATTGTGATATATGTTTTAAAATTTGAACGAACACATAATTTTACTTTGACAGTGTAAGAACTAAAAAAAACACAATAATTTTTGGTGGGGGAAAATTGAATAAAATTAGTATTAATATTTTATGCCTGCTATTTAAATCAGGATGAATTTTGACATTTTGTTTTGTTGTGGTATTACAATTTGGGTCAGTTGTCATCTTCATATTAAATGGTTTTCCATAAGAGTGGTCTCCACGAGTCCACACCAAATCTTTTTGCTAGTGACCCAGTCGAGCCAGTAAAACTATTATTTGTTTTAAATTAAAATTTTTAGAACCATCACGTGTCACACCTTAGAATATGTGACTGAGGGTCGAGGATGAAATGTTGCAGAAATGCCGTTGAATGTGTCCAAAGTTAATTTTTGTTTACTCTCTTTTTTTCAGGGGAGTGTGGAGGACCTACTCAGTACTGAGGACCAGGATCCAGGGGACAATCGCAGCAACGAGTTGCTAAGCAACTGCCCCTTCTTCCGCAACGAGATCGGAGACGAGGCAGAGCCTCGCGTCACCCTCTCCAAGATGGGACTGCTTAGTACTAAGGCCATGAGGAGGTAAGTGTCAGTAAACCAATAGATGCTAACAAATTGTTTTCTTTTTTTTCCCCTTGTGGCCCAGTTGGGCAAGTAAAACAAGATTTGTAAAAATTCTACTGGCCCAAAACTGGCTCCGATCAAAGAAACACATGACAGATTCTTTTATATTTGGTTGCCCATTTGGGCACTTGAGTAAGGGACCAACTACAAAGTACGTACGCACTTTTTTGGTCCGAAATTGACCCCCCCCCTCCCCCCTGTACGCACTTTTTTGTTTGCATGTGGCTGAATATGTAGCGTATGCATCAGCGTGAACCCCCCTCCCCCCCCCCCCCTCTTGTGCGTAGATACTTTGTAGATGGCCCCTAATGATGATGATGATGATGGTGATGATAATTATAATAACGATACTGATGAAGTACTGAACGTAGAAGACAATTTGAATATATCCAAATTAATTGGTCTTTGAATGGGTTAAACACCTCATTAAATGTATGTCACATGTGTATGTTAATTTGTATGGCCATTGCCAACATAACAGAAATGAATGAAAGTGAAATGCTATCCCAAACTGCAGATTGGAAGTACTGCAGTGAAGCCCCTGGAAGCAATAACCCACCCTATATTTAGAGCATAAATCACACATTCTAAGGCCATCCAAAGGTCAAGTTTGGCAGAACTATGTGAATGAATGCATGCTCCAAGTCCAAATCTCTGCTGAGTTCAATCGTATCTACATGTATTTATATGCAGATCACCAATACAGTCAAACCTGTCTAAAGTGGCCAAGTGGTCTAGTAACATTGTCCAAGTCCACAAAACTTAATTAGAAATCTAGTGGTTCTCTCATACCGTGGTATCTGTATTACCAATAGAAGCATGGAACAGGTTTTTTTCTTCTTCAAATTTCCCTTTCTTAAAAAGATATTTAAGATTGAAGTGTTCAGAATTTCAACTATCCACTGGATAGTCATAACTGTGTACAAAGTCAGTGCAATAAGTTAGGGAATATCATGTTGCATTTTTGCACAATTTTCACACAATACTGACAGGACAGGACATATCAAATTGGAAAACTGTACATTTTACCAACCATTCATCACTTTCTGCACATATACCACAACGTTACTAGATCCCTTTAAAAGGGGATTATGGAACTTGTAGGCCTATATTTAAACAATTTACTTCCCTTGTGAATCACAAAATTTGTAATTTTTATTTACAGCTTGTGTTGTCTATCAAGGACATTTTGTGGTTTACTGGCATATATGGGGTTAACCAGGCATTTGTAATACACCTTTTTCAGATACACATGTATCACAGTTCCAAATTTAAACCATTTCTATAGTACTTACTACTTGGTGTAATACAACAAGTATGATGTAAGTCATTTGTATTGTCTCTATGAGTTTTACCTTTAAAAAGCAAGATGAGTGATTTTACAGACATTGACCTGATTTCAGATGTCGTGAAATATCCGTTTCTGAACTAGTGCTGTAGTAGTTTGGGTAATTCTAAAAGACAAAACATAAAAAGATGTCACAAAAATCAGGGGGTTATTGGTTAACCTACATTATTTATTCAGCATTCCTTTTTACTTTTTATTATTCACAAAGGACTTTGATCAATGGGCTAGTGTGTTATTCAGTGATAATGTACTTAGCAAACAATCTCTTTCATATTTGTAATGTTGAACAAGTTGTTTCACATGTCAAGATATACCGACTTAATATATAATCTATATTTAATTGTGAATCTTTATGTTATGGGGCAGAATGAGTTAAATCAACACTTGATGTGGAAAGGCCCTTCACTCTGTGTCCATTAGTTCCTTTTAATTGGTTATATCCTGAAATGTCTGAAATATATAATACATCTGTCAACAGAACGTGTAAGGTATGTAATGTTACGTGAACACATTATTCACACGTACACATACATTTAATTTTGAGAGGAACTCCTAAATGTCTACAGTCATGGGTTCTATTCTTGTCATCTAATACAAATGAAAAATTTACTTTATACTAGGTGTGTACACAAATGTTGAATATAAAACTCTGAAATAGTCATATGTTATTCTATTACGATTCGATGCAATTTTTTAAATTTTGTTATATTTAAATTTTTCTTGAACAAAATTATGACCATACAGATGTCAAAATGAATGAAGAACGCCAATAAACCTAAAACAACAACAACAACAACAACAATTTAGGATATTGTTAATATGAAATTATAACAGCCAAACAGAGTAATTTACTATATAATCAGAAAAATATGCACATTTAATAGTATTATAGATGGTATTGTTTCCAAGCGTTTTGAGTATTTTGTACAGTATCACATTCTTGAAATCAGAATAAAATGCACGCATATATTATCTATAGACAAAATTTGGCCGTCTTTGTTTTAAATTTCAAGGGCCAGCATGAACTGATCTTTTAAAATTTGATGCTCATATTACTGCTATGTTTACAACATGTACAGTCATACTATTTAAATGCTGACTTTGATTGGAAGGTGTGTTTTGATACATGGATTAATTATTGTGTACACTATACATTGTAAATATAGCTGGCCTATAAATGTAAACGTCACAGTGACTAACACACGCTGTGTAGTTCCATACATCTGAATTATTGACATGGGTTTCCAACCTTAGACCAATAGATCATGCAGGCATGACATACATGTGTATAAACATGCAATAATGAACTTCAAGTAGGGTGAATTATGACCAGTACCGTATTTGTCGGTGTATTACCCGCTCCGATGTATTAACCGCACCCCCAACTTTGGCCATTTTTCCATGAAAAAAAAAAAAAATTTGATAGTATAATTCTTGATTTTTAGTCTTTAGATGGTCAGCATTTTCTTAGGAAAGGTACCAAAAATAGCTTATCTATCAGAGAAGTTTTGCCTATGAATTTTGTTTTATTTACTGAAGCCTCCGAAGTAAATAAAGAAAATTATCAGGCCTTCTTCACAGCAGAAGAATCTATAACTTCTGTTGAATTTGCCACACGGATCACTACACATGGGACTACATAAAACGTTAGACAACAAAACAAAGATTTCACCAATAAAACAATCAGAACGGAGATTTAAAAAAAACTGTACCTTAATGTTATTCCTTCTTTCTAGTTCAAATTATGTTGAATCTACTCTTGAAAACTGTTTCAGGGGATAAGAAATTACGATCGTTACTTGCGAGTGCATTGTACTGATACGATCACGATGTTGTCATGTCAGCTCACATGTTTTGAAGGGTGGATTATTATTTGAGTATTAGCACTCAATAGTTTAGCATAATTTTGATGACATATCGAGTGCTACAGTGTACAACGTACCAATTTCTTATTTAGCACATGCGGAAATCGCACGTGTGCATTCAGCGGCGTGGCCTTTCACTACTAGTACCTGAACGAGGGCCTGTGCTACCCGCAGCGCTAGCATGCACACCGCCAGCGCGCACCGGCGCGGGGCCGGGCGCCGGCGGCGGCTTGGGGTCGCGTCGGGAAAGAGAATTCCCGCCTGAGCTAGCTGCTCGGCCAGTCGCGCGGGTGCATGTTAGGATTCGTACTAAGATCGTGAATCTTCCAAGCCGCTTTCGCAGCAACAACGAGCAATATTTAGGAAGAGGTAAAAGAGAAACAAAAGACACTGCATGACTTGTTTTGGGGGGAATATGCTTGTATTTTCCGTGCATCGTATGAGTATGAATGCCTTGCTGAGGTGGACTTTGGTCACTTGTGAATCTTATCTCCGTGTATTAACCGCATCGTAATTAAGGCCCGGCGCTGGCTAGGCAATTTGCGTGTACAATTTTCCTATCTCCGTGTATTGACCGCTCCCCCCATTTTGGAGCTTTTTTTTGGAGAAAAAAGGTGCGGTTAATACACCGACAAATACGGTACATACTGTACAGTGTAAAGTGTGCATCCACTGTACTATGTCAAACCTCCATGCGCTAACTTTTTCCTGTACTGGCCCATTCGGGCAAGTAAAATCATACATTTTGAAATGTTACTTGCCCCAATATAAAATTTATTTGCCCACTTACGTATAGATGAGATTAACGCATGAAATTACATTGTTCTCTTTTAGTTGAACAATTATTTAGTTGCCCAATCAGGCAAGCAAACTAGACAATTTATGAAATTGTACCTGCCCAACACCATTTGTACTTGCCCCGGGCAATAGGGCAAGTGCTAGCCCCGACTACATGTTCAAGACTGATGTTTTTTGGAGGTAGCTACAATAAATTATACAGTAGGCAGTGTGTGAAATTAGAACTGTACCAACAACAAAAATGAGCTTCGTGCCACAGAAATTTGATAAATGTCAGAGTTTACTTGCCTGGTGGGGCAACCAAACCTAACATTTTTGTCATCTAATTGTTCTTTGTTTGGGACCACCCAGTTCCGACTTTGGGCTGGCCAGCACAATTGAAGTATCTTTATTTTACTTGCCCGTGTAGGGCCACAATGGGGGGGGGGGGAATTATAGCATTTCAATAGGCCAAACATAAAAGATATATATCGTACCATCACCAAGTCCTTACACTTTATTATACAAGTAAACAGGTCACCTTTGTCATTTTCCTCAAAATTCAAAATAGCCAATTCAAACTTTATCATTTTTCCTTGCACACAATATATAAACAAATTTAAAACATCTAGAGGAAACTGACCAGAAATATATTAATATAATTCAAACTTTATCAATTTTACCTTGCACACAATATGGTTTTGTAAAATGTAAAATCACCCATAATTTCTGCCTTTCTCCAGAGCATCCCTTAGTAATGGATGTAGACTACATGACATGTCCAGTGGATGCCCTTTTCAAGCTGTCACATTCCATCTTGCATGTGCAGTGTGATTTATTGAATATTGTAATTCCAATTTCTCCTCATTTCCAGCCATAAAAATTACACAGTATGTTTCCTGCATAATATTTAAAAATGATATTGGAAATTAAAACAGTAGAGGAGACTGACCAGAAATATATAATATAAACGAAAACGGAGAAAATTGGGCTTTGCCAGGAATCAAACCCGAGACATTGAAAAGCGTTTCCGGGAAGGACCACCATTAATATGGCCTTGTTGCTCAAATGGTTAGAGCACCGGTCGAGCAATCCAGATGTGTCGGGTTCGATTCCCAGCGAAGTAATAAGATTAAATCAAGTCAAGTCAAATCAAATCAAATCAAATAAATCATCAATTTCTTCTGTGTCCAGATACCGGCACCAGACCCTGTTGGAGCGAGGCCAGGGACCAAACCTGAATGAGGACCAATCTAACTATGTGTGGCGGGGCCCGGTTGTTGAACACACGGACCAAGGGGCACTCTACTATCGCAGGCACTTCTACAAACATGGTAAGTTATTACTGTACTAGTACACAAAGCTCAAAATCAACTTTGTATTCCCAGTGACTGAGTCAAGTAAATAAACAAAGTAAAACATCAACTAGGTAAATGGTAATGGTATTTGGTTGCTTAGTTGCTCAAGCATTTGTCATGAATTATGTACATTCTAGTTAGAAGATGGACCAATGCAGTTTTACCCTAATGTAGCGAGACAGTGTTAACTTTGAGTCCTGCTTAGTATGATTATGACTTGGATAAGAATTCATGAAAACTTTATTTTTATTAACACAGCTTTTTGAAAAACAGAAACATGGCAAGAAAGACATTTTTATGATAATGCATGCTCAATAGAATAGAGAAAAGATTTACAATACTAGGGAATATGAGTATAAGAATGAAATGTCAAGGTTATCGGGAGAATGGTTGATGTAGCAGAGTTTAATACAAGTCAATGTTTGAATTGTTTAATATTGACTGATCTTGGAGGTCATATGATATTGACAAAATTGGATGCTCTATGCTTTCTCAGATGGGTACATTTTCCCTTATTCACATTTTATACCCATATTTTGGGAATGGAATATTGCCAATAACCATCTTCGTAATATATTACAAACCATTCTTGGATTATTTGGTTGTAATGTTGTTAATATACATACTTGTAATGTTCAGGCTGATATGTGTATAATGAAAATAATGTTAGAAATGTGTTTATCTTTTTCATTTCTTGTGTTATTAGAAGTTATAGGCCACTTTGTATTCTTTTTTATCAATTATGCTTGCATTTACTCTCAAGAGGTCATTATCAGTTCAACACTGAAGTCATTGACAATTGAGAACTTGCTTGTGAGAATTACTTGTGTTACTTGTGAAGCCTGTCGTGTATTATATGTCCCATATAGTCACTACGTTTGATCAATGATCCTCACTTGAACAATGCAGGTCATCAATCATATTGTGATAAATTATATCTTAAATTATTGTTCTTTTTATGAAACACAAATCTTGGATGCTTGAAATTCATTTTCCCCTTCAAATTCTTAATATAACTTTGTTTGTAAAATAGAACACTGCTCTGTTTATTTTCTCAAATAATGTTTTGATCCAAGGACATGGCAATAACAAGTTATGTTTAGCTGGAGACAGGTGTTGTGCAGCACTGCAGTGGCAGTGTAGATAAAGAAGGGTACCCCCACATTAGTTTCAGGTTTCCAAGCTTCTGTACGTACATGAATATATTTAAAAGAGATATGTTAGCTTTTGGTTTCAAACATTGAGTGTCGATACTTTCCCCTTGACAAAAACCTTATCTTGCCCGCATATTTTTGTATTATGTTAAAGGAAGTAAAAGGAATATCAAAGTGAACATGAAGGTTTACTGTTTCATTTGGAGTATCAATTCTTCATTATCTTTAGAGAGCATTTTCTCGCAAAGAACATAATTGCAACCTGCATTTTTGCAATGCGGCTACTTGTACACACTTACATTACCAGTATTTTTTATGGTGATATCTTATCTCTAGTACATCTTTAAAGTGGTATATTGGTAACATGGATATTTAGCATATATTTATAACATGCTATATTAATTCATCTTTTTATTACTGTCATCTAAAGACTACATTACCAAAATATGTTTTCTTTTATGAACTAGCTTTAAGGTATGCATAATAAACAATCTGTCCTTTTTTCCATTAGAGAAGACAATTTTATGGATGGAACATAAGTTTAATGATGAATGGAGTATCAGTAATTGTCTAGAAACTAAGAACAAAATGATAAAATCATTCCCTTCACATTTTCATAAAATTCATGGAGGGGATGTATCAAATACATGTATGAAGGATGCAGGTTAAGCTGTTATTATATTGGATTGTTTGAAGGTCATAGAGGGAACAAAATAAGTAAGTTACAATATCAGCCATTATTGATCAGGTAAATAGAGTGGACTGCCATCACTGCAGGCATTGAATGGCTGTAGATTTAACTAGTTTCTTCCCATTGGTGCAGTATCGCACTGTCTACCACATAGACTTGAACAAATCTTGGCACATTGGGGGTTAATAACTAGAGGAATGAGCATGTTGACTTTCACTCCGGTTATTGTAGTGTATCTAGAGAGGAAATCACTTTACATGGAAATTCACTTTACATGGAAATTCACTGCATATTTTGGTTTCGGTGTTATAGGAAAAGCGTGGGAAGTGTGAAGTTTACTTCCCTACGACACTCACAAAATCTTGTATAAAATCACGCCATACTCTTGCACAACAACGTTGTGCAAGAGTATATAGACATGATTTTATTCACAAGTAATTTTTAAATTACAATGTAATAGGATTTTCAATCACTTCTGATGTATCTTGCAAGTAGCTATTTGGGCTTTATGTTCTTTTTAACCTTACATTGCTATTATGAAATCCATAACATCCAAGCATTCAAGGGGTTACCGGGACAAGCTACCAAAGTCATCTGTAGCTCAGGTTCAAGTTTCACCAGAACCAATTTCTTGGCTGTTTTTCTTAATATAAGTCCAGAAAAGAAACATAAATCTGAGGAAATGAATATAATTAATATAATTATGGCAAGCCTCCACACTAACTTTTTTTTCTACTGGCCCATTCGGGCAGAAGAAATCATAAATTTTCAAATTTTACTTGCCCAGACAGAAAATTTACTTGCCCGCTTTATACTCACGTCATTGACCAATAATTTAGTTGCCCGATCAGGCAAACAGACTAAACCATTTTTGAAATTTGACTTGCCCGACATCAATTTTTACAGGGCAAGTGCTAGTGTCGAGCCCCGATTATGGTATTCAAATTCAAAAGGCAAACTTCTCACATCTCTCTACTGTAGGTGCTTCATTTTTAATTTTATTGCTGAATCTTATTTTGTATATTCTTATCTTCCACAGAGCACCAGAACTACTTTGGTGTTGATGACTACCTGGGTCCTCTGGCTGTCAGTGTGCGCAGGGAGAGGGTGGAGGAACAGGAGAGCCCTGTAGAAAACAGCAAGGACAATAACATGAGATACAGATATAGGATCATTCTACGCAGTAGTGAGGTATGATGATGATGATGATGATGGTGGTGACGGTGATGGTGATGATGATGATTGTGGTGATGGTGATGGTGATGATGATGATTGTGGTGATGGTGATGATGATGATGGTGGTGTAGATGATGATGACAATGATGATGATGAGATGACAATGATGATGATGATGATGACGATGATGATGACGATGGGGATGATGATGCTGTTTAGCTGATCATCCTTCACACAATATTGTTTGATGTATTTTGTTCTTGTTTTATGTATCATAGGTAAAATAAACATTTAGATTATTTAAATGTATTTTTTGTATGTAGGGAATGAAAAAGAATCCAACTGAATCTGAATTTGGGAATTTTAATAGAAGCCATGATAATAAGGTTGTCATAATCTCACTAACACTTCTGATTATCGTATCTTATGTTACAAATAATCCATGACTTCATAGAATGTAGTGGGATAATTAGTTCTTTGTTTACCTAGTCAACATCTTTACGGGTCTCTGTCATTGGGGATCCAGTCCTGCCAACAATGATACGTATTGAACTGGAAGTTTGCTTTGCTCCGTAAGTACATGGCATTTGATTTATATGTAATAATTGGAAACTACTTTGTACGCCTCTGCCACCATGTGGCCAGGTTATCCGTCTGTCTTTTTGCCCAGATGTGTATGTGTACTTACAGACAGACCACCTTGCTCTAGATAGTTTTTCTTATTAATTGATAAAATAATTGATTATTCCATACCTTTACTTTTGCCCAGTTGACAACCTTGCGGGGTTCTGTCATGGAAGATTCCATCCCGTCCACAACTAAGCACAACACGAACCGTGGCATTCCGCTGCGTGACTTACTCGAGTACATTGCACCTGAACTACCTCTAACCTGCCTTCGCCTTGCCGCCGACGCCCCCAAAATGAGAGATCAGCTACTCAAGATCGATGAACAAGGGGTGAGTTTGCGGTGTTCTTTAATTAGTAATGTCATGCTTATTTTCTTTTTCAAAGTAAATGTTTTATTTTTAGCTGAAAGTATTTCTTGAGGGAAACAGAAATGCCAATTTTACATCACAAACGAGTATTGCCACCTACTACAGTCAAACCTGCTCTAGGAATCGCCTGTCTAGAGAGACCACCTGGTTATTAATCTATGACTGTGGGGTTCACAACGATTTAAGTTGAACTTAAATTTAAGTTGGAATAAAGTAAACATTATGGAAAGCCATTCATAGCCTTGGAATGACATTCAAGAGCAAAAATTCACATATTTGAGACTTTTAAATACATTTTATATCAAGAATATAAAATCCCCTTGATAATAGAAACTATTTATGCTTTTAAACCAAATTATATGAACTTGTATTTTTAAAAAAATGTATACATTTTACATCTAGAGCAACTAATGGCATTCTATAATTTTAAGTCCAACTTAGAATTTAAGTTCTACTTCAGATTTTTGTGAAACGCCCCCCTGGTATATAAGGGAACAATGTAATTTCATACATGTAATCTCATCTAGCAGTAAGAGGGCAAGTGAATGTTATATTGGGGCAAGTAAAATGTTTCAAAAATATGATTTTACTTGCCAGAATGGGCCAGTACAGAAAAATGTTAGTGTGGAGGCTTGTATCATCACTAACTTGTTTTAATCCCTTCTCTTTCAGGTAACAAGCACTTACAAGGTTGGCATCATGTACTGCAAGGCCGGACAGAGCACGGAGGAAGAGATGTACAATAACGGTAAGCATAGCAAAGAAAGGTTCAATCTCTTTGAACCATGAGTCTATAATAATAATAATAAGAGTTATAATCCAATAAAGTTTCAATTTTAATTTCAATTCTTATATAGCTGCATATTACAATTAAGTCTCAATGCACATAGAAAATAACAATTGAATAATTAATTGGCAAACAAAAATCAAAACATACAATTCATTTTACAAGTCATTAACAAACATTTTGATTCATTAAGGTTTGGTCCCAGAAATACTTGGGCCGGGGTCTAGATGGAGAATGCATTTCATACCAAAATCAAACCATCTTCAATGAGTACAAATAGAGTCTCATGAGAATAAGTGATTATGTAATGTTACTTCATCAAATTTGAGTCACTGATTGGCTAAACACAGTCACATGATTTCAATTTAATTCAGTATGTTCCTCGGAAGAGCAGTATACTAGCAGGTACTAGAGGCAGGTTGGCTGCTATAGACAGGTGGCCACTATGACAGGTTAAACTGTATTCTTTTCACTGTTACTTGCAGAGCATTCTGGTCCGGCGTTTGATGAGTTCCTAGAGTGTATTGGGGAGAAGGTGCGACTCAAAGACTTTGACAAGTACCGAGCGCAGCTGGATAACAAAAGTAAGTTGCTGTAGTTCCATTAAAGATTGTCAGGCGTGGAGAAGCTACACTGGGTTTCGCCATTTTAAACTAGGCTAGTTTGTGTGCACTGCATGGCACTGATTCAATGTGTATTACTATAGGCATCTTGCGCAAGACGTTCGCAAGATGGCTTCAAATGGGAACTACCTTTAATTTTTACATTCATGGATGACAATCCTCCTGAACATTCTTTGAGGGAATTTGACATGGAGAAGTGGTTGTGAATTGTTGGTTCAATTTTAACTATTTTTGATTCTACTAATCCTGTGAATCTGCCAAAGATGACTTTTAAAAACTTAATTTTCAATGCTAACCCATTCCCTTTGAGATTCTGAAATCCCCATATACTTCCAGGTTCCTGTGGGTAGATACATTTAGGACAACTTCTAATTGAAAGCCATGTCTGTTAGTTTCACCGGATTGGTCGATATGCAATCACATGTTAGATTTATAGGTTAATAACTTCATGATAATGCAGACTAAGAATTATTTATTGCTTGACTGGAATAATAAGAAACAAATCTTGTTATTTCCTTTTGTTTTCGTTTCTGACAGAAAGATTCATATTCAAAATCGATGTATTTGGGCACAGTAATCAATTGCATCATGTCATTTCTTTGCGCTATATTTTCTTTTGCAGCTGACTCGACGGGTACCCATTCCCTGTACACAAGCTACCAGGGGAATGAGATTATGTTTCATGTCTCTACCATGCTTCCCTTCACCAACAACAGGCAACAGGTAATAGTAATAATGATGATGGTGGTGTATGTTTAGAACAATCATTGTTAACTTTTTAATATGAAAGTCTGTAATTTTTGTTTGTGCTTCTACCTTGAAACCTTTATCATTATACTGTACATACAATCAATCTGGATCTACCAAATTGCATTTGAATTTTTGCTTGTTACTTTAGTAAAAACATGGAAATTCCTAACGTGTACAATCTCACCCATGTGAAAGTGCACTTGCAGGTTCAGCTTCATTTCTAATCTGATTTTATTCATGCCCCTATGATTGTTTCCTCAACAATAATAATAATAATATCAGTCCTTGGGGGTGTTTCACAAAGATTTGAAGTTGAACTTAACTCTAAAGTTGGACCTAACTATTATGGAAAGCCATTAGTTTCTTTGTAAAATTATCGGAACTGTTCTTTTAAAAGGCATACAATTTTATTGAAATCAGTAATATTTGTTTTTATTATTAAGGATAGTAATACAAAAGTGTAAAGAAGTAAGATTAGAGACAGAGAGGAATATGAAAGGCTGACACAAGTGACGACATGATACAAATTTTGTTTTACAGCTACTGAGAAAGCGGCACATTGGCAACGACATCGTGACCATAGTGTTCCAGGAGCAAGGTGCCCTCCCCTTCTCACCCAAGCATGTGCGCTCACAGTTTCAGCACGTCTTCATCATTGTTCGTGTCCAGGATCCAAACACAGAAAATACACACTACTCGTAAGTTCTTTGCTTGTAACTTTGTAAAACATACACGTTCCAATCATTTACCATCTAATGCACACGAATATGAAACACAGAAAGTACAAACTAATTGTTAGTACGTTTTGGATTTTATAGACTTGTTTTATAGACTTGGTAATTTCATAGCTGCTGTTTCAGCACCTCTTGATTATCGTTGGTGTCCAGGAGCCAAACACAGAAAATACAAACTACACGTTTGTACTGTCAGTAATTTACACACTTGTTGGAGCAATTTCATAGCTGCTGGAACAGTTGTGAAAACTGTTACATATTACGCATTGGATGTGGTGCAGTGAGTTTGGCATGCATCCATGAACTAAACACTTAAAGCACACAACATCCAAACCACTTTTATCATATATTAGTATTTGTGTAACCCTATGTTTGATAATTATACATAAGTGTTGGACAAGTATTAGCTGTGAATGAATAGTCGTTGTAACTTTTTATTAGGAAAAGTGCTCAAAGTGACAGCATGTATGAATGATTAATGGTTGATCTAATTGGAAGTTACTGTCTGAATTTAATAGGGCTTTTAATTTTTTTTGTTGTGAGTTAGCATTATCATTTAATATGGAACTACATAAATGCAGAGGTTCATCATCATCATCATCACAGCCATCTTGTTTTCTTTTTGTTTCAGAATCGCCGTCAGTCGATCAAAAGAAGTCCCTGCCTTTGGCCCACCCTTGCCGCAGAAAGAACTCACGAAATCCAGATCGTTTGCGGATTTCCTTCTTGCCAAAAGTAAGTTGATGTCCAGAGAGACGGGAGTTATTCGCTCTTAGTATATCAGATACACTGTAGCCCCATATGTATTGAGAGGTTGGGGTGTTGTGACACAATCGCATGGGTGTTTGACCTTCAAACATGGGGTCCTGAGAGTTCAAACCAATCAATGCCCTGGCATTTATGTCCTTTACCAAGAACATTTTATTCACATTTCTCCAGGTGTTTAAATTGGGACCTGGGAAGAGGTGAAAGCTTTATTATGATTAAGTTTCTCAATGCCTAATCTGTACAGTTCAAACCTCTTGGAGATGAGGATGTGAATTGAATCAGAATGGTTTGCAAAGTGTTTGACTTTTAACAGTTAGTGCACACGCCCAGATCTATTTCCCCCTCCTCTATTGGCTTATTTATCTGGATCGATCAAACAGAATTTATAATGTTATGTAAGTGGTGTGCTTAATTTTCTCAAACCCAGTCCTCAATGCCGAAAATGCTGTCCACAAGGCAGACAAGTTAATTGCCATGGCAACCGGCACACGCAGAGAGTACAAATAGGAAAGATTTATTTTCCCACATTTTTAGGCTCTTTTATCCGGATCGATCAAACAGAATTGACAAAGGCTATATTAACTGTGTTCTTAATTTCCCCCAACCCAGTCCTAAATGCCGAAAACGCCGTCCACAAGGCAGACAAGTTCATTGCCATGGCAACCCGCACACGCAGAGAGTACCTCAAGGACCTGGCCGCCACGTACTCGACCTCGACAGCCATCGAGACCAGCGGAGGGGGCAAGTTTAAGCTGTTCGATAAGAAGAAGGAGAAGACTTGTCCGAGGCCTGCCCCCGACTTCAAAGCTAAAGGAGCGCTTGTTTGGGATGTCCAGGTAAAAACAATTAGATAGTGATAATAATCACCTTTTATTTTTAAATCAGATATTTGAAATTCAGCCTCTGTCTTCAAAGCTAAAGGATCTGTTTTTTGTTGTTGTGACGTACAGGTAAAAGCAAATACAGTCAAACCTGTCTTAGCGGTCACCTGTGTATAGCAGCCAACCTGCGTAAAGTGGCCACCAAAAGTGATTTCCTGCAGAGAAATACAATGTTATAGAAGCTGTCCATAGAGGTCACCTGTCTACAGTGGCCTCATTTCATGTTTCCCTTCTAAGGTGGTCACTATACACAGGTTTCACTGTAGAGATAGTGATAATAAGAGCTTTTTATTTCAATCAGATGATCAAAATTAGGACTAGAACAAACATTTTGATGTGTTGATTCTTGCACAAATTAGCGGTCAGTTTTCATGCACCCTTTATAGAATTTATACACGTGAACAAAATTGTATATATGCATATGTATATATATTCTTACATTTATATAAAAAAGCCCCTCTTTGCATTTAAGCATCCGATTCAATGTACATTTTCAAATTATCAATGGTAAAAAAAAAAATGTTTCTCGCAATTTTTATTTCAATCCTTTTTATCCCTTCTGAAAATAAGTATTTCTGTAGTAAGTAAATCAGACCAAATTTCAACTATAATCTTACTTCTATTTTTGTATCTTTCTCCTTTTGTTTCTTCTTACTGCTCACTTTTTTGGCATTTTTAAAACAGGTGTACATGTGGTCACCCATGGACAGAGATAGTTCCAAGGTGAAAAGATGTAGCAATGCACCCCAAATTCAGATATTGGATTGTTTTGGAATATCTGTCACATTCAGTAGAAGTTTTATGTTTTCATTATTATTTTATGCATTGTTTGCTGTCCCAGACATTTATATATTCAAGTTGTTTTGACAAATCGAGCATGCATTCAAGTTTACTTTTCCCTTTCCTTTTCTTCCAAATATTATGATTGTTTTGGTTTTGCTTCGTAGGAGTTCTTAATGCATGACTTTGTTTAATTTGATACTAAAATTTTATGTTTTTATGGGTGCAAAAATGTGTTTGTAAATGCATTGCTGTTACCATGCATGCATATCAAATACTTTATTTAGAGTCTTTGGGTTGATAGAAAGGGTTTTATGTTTTGTATTTAGCATGAGACATATTTAGCTTCCATTTGTTTTTTTGTTTTTTCTCTTTTTCAATATCTTTTGTTGATTGTTCAAGTGACCAAGAGTACATGATCCATAGACTTATCATATACATGTATGTATGTGTGTGTATATTATGTATTGTATTCATACTGGTGCAGGAGTGAAAATGTTATCCGTTTATAACCAACCATTTTGTGTTAAAACAATTTTTGTTTAGGTTTCAGCTACACATTTATTACACATTAAAGAAGAAATATTGACGATAATTATTTGTTCATAAGAAAAAAACACAATAATGCTGAATAATGTTTAACTTGTGAATACCCATTTTTTTAAAGTATGCTTTTAAATAGATACTGTTTTTAGAAATTACTGTGTCCTATTGTGTTCTAGTCATTTTAAATACTAGCCATTATTGTGCAACTTTGCTCTTGGGACTTGAAACATGATATATACAGTAATACAAATACACTAAACAATGTAGCCTAATCAACCAAAATATAAAACAAAAAACAACTTGCTCTAGGACTTATATTTAATTGATAATTTGTGTAGATTTTAATTTTTGTCACATCATTCATCCTGTCAGTCATCATTCAAAATGTGCAACCAGTTAATTATGTTATTGAACCAATCAGTGGATTTAATACTAACAATGTTTACATACAGTCACTGTTTGTTTGGTCAAGTTTGAGTTTGATTAGATTATTCATTATTATGTAAGCATGTATTTCTGTGCTTATTAGAATTATGATTGAAGACCATATCTTTGTTTGTAGAAAAGCGGAGCTCACAATCAATAATTAAATACCTTTGTATTTTTTTTCTAGTAACTTATTTGAAAAGTGGGCAAAAAATGCAATCAAAGAAAAAAAAACTGTATTGACAGGCCAGATATATAACTTTTTTTTCTCATTTATATGTGGCTCTAAAATGTACATGTAATTACATATTAGCCCATTCAGGACGGACTGGCTTTGCTATAACATGCATTCTCCATAGACTCTTGCCCGAGTATTTTCGGGACCAGTCCTGAACGGGTTAAACAAATGCCTATTATTTAAAATGAAACTCTTTCACAGATTAAACAATAATGGCTGAGGCTTGACATAGAATACAAGATTTTCTCAGTCTGTCATTGTGTATTATAGAATGGGTTGATAAATCCCTGCAATCTGATTGGTTGAGAGCAAAATTTGTGCAGACAATTAATTGTACTGGATGCATGAAAAGACATGCGTCCGGTAAAAAAATCATGCGCCCGGTAAAAATTTCATGCGTCCGGTAAAAAATTTCATGCGTCCGGTAAAAAAAATCATGCGTCCGGTAAACAATTTCATGCGTCCGGTAAAAAATTTCATGCGTCCGGTAAAATTATTTCATGCATCTGGTAATTTTTCTAATTTGACTTTTTTGGGGGCGTAACAATGCCCATTCTATAAAACAGATGATGCGCAAGTTTATTTTGTGGGTCGGTGGAATTGTTTGCACGCGGTAACTATGGAAACTAGTCTAAACCCACTCGGCTTCGCCTCGTGGGTTTAACAGTTCCATAGTTACCTTGTGCAAACAATACCTACAGACCACTCATACCTGCGCATCATTTGTTTACTGGCCGAACATATTTTTTACTGGCCCCGGGCCATTGGACAAGGGCTAGTGCTCTGAAAAGGTTTACTTTACTTCAAGTTTTGCACAAGGGCAGTGCACTATCTGCATTTTCTGCACAAACATGCAGTATATTAGTTTTACCCTGAATGCCATTGAAGTAATATTAATTTGTATTAGTTGCAGTTATATGCTATGAATTATAACATTCATTTCATCAATAAGTTTATTTCGCTGTGAAGCAAAACAAAAAATAAAAAAGAAGCTTTTTGCAAGGTTTGTTGACAGTATTATTTAAAGAAATCTACATGTAGGCACAAATGGTCCATTTTAGGAACCACACAAAAGTTGTTTTCATTAACTTTAGGATGATAGTTTATAAATACAAAAACAGGCTGAATTTTGATTTTCAGTTGGCTATAATTAAATCATCACAACTTTTGAAATTCTTTTATTAGGATAATTTATTTCCCTTGATACAATTCAAGATGGAATTAAAACAAATATAAAGTGATATTAACAAATTGAGAAAAATTGTAAATAATATAGTAATTATGAAATGCACAGGTCTCCAAATGTAATATTCATAGAAGTGAGATTTTAGGATGTGTATTTTATTTTTCATTCAACTTACAAAGTGGGAAGGGGTATAATAGAAAGAAATGTAGATAAGGGATATTACATAGCACAATGCCAAAACATAAAATGTAAGCAGACAGATACAGTGTGTCATAGGACCTTCATTATTAAACCTTACAATTTCATGGGTTTTTTTCTTCTGGGAATTGGCGTTATTTTCATGATCTTTGTTAACTTTGCAACTTTGCATTAATCGCCTTTAAATTAAGTTGTTACATTCATTTTCCCACAATGTTCATCTTTGATATTACTTTGTTTTATATATCTACATTGATTTCTATATGTATATTGTCAATGTTTATAACCTGTTTTTATTTTTTTACTGAATTTGAAATAAAAATGGATCAATCAATCAATCAAAACAAAATTCTCTGGTGCTTGTATCATATCCCAATCCAGGCGGAAGATTTCAGTCTGTCTGATCCAGTGGACTGCATGCTAGCGGTTTCCCTGGATACGATGGTGCTTTCTCACTTTCACACGAGAGAGGTTCTCTTCAGCATCCCCTGTCTATCCATCATTGGCTGGACGCCCTACCCCCATGGGTAAGTAGCCCACAAATACTGAGACCAAGGTTGTTGTTGGTGGTGGTGTTGACATTTTAGCGTTGCATTCAATTTAGAATATTTTATGCCAGACAATACTTAGTTTTTATATAACAAAATCTAAATTTCAAATATCAAACAACGAGAGGGAAAAAATTATGTCCTTTGCACTGATACTCTCAACCTAAAATCCGTTGTCTAATGGTATAATCTTGCCAGCCCAGCTAGGTACATTTAGTGGACTTCTCGGCACAAGGCCTAGGCCACTCATATACATGCCTAGGTCCAGTGAAAGAAATATATCTGGGCTTAAGGCAGTTTTTTAGCTCCTGAAATGCTAAAACAAACCCCTGTAATTGGTCATAAAGTAATACAGTCAAACCTCTCTTAGTGGCCAACTTTCTATAGCAGCCAACCTGCTAATATAGATAGAGACAACAAGTGATCCCCTGCAGAGACAAATGGTGTTATGTAACCTGTCTATAGAGGTCACCTGTCTACAGTGGCCTCTTGTCTTGCTCCCCTTGGATGGCCACTATACTCAGTTTGACTGTGTATGTGTTACAATGATGATGGTAATAGTGGGAATATGAGTAATGGAGATAGTGATAAAAGAAGAATGATTTGTGTTCAGTGTAATATTTATTCTCTATGAGCAGATGGTCTTTGGGGACAGGTTCATTTACATGATAAAAACTTTCTATAAAGGAAACGAGAATAATGATCTTAATAGACAGATCGTAACTAGTCTGCATCTACAGGTGCTTGCTAGAGCAGTAGGGTGTTTTACTGAACACAAACATCTATTTTAGCATCATTTTAAAAAGTGATATACATGTATTCTTCAATTGATGCTAACAAAATTGAGTTAAAGGGGACCACCGGGCAAAGAACAACACATTATTATATGTTTTGGTACCGTTTTGTGATATCAAATAGATACCCAACATTTTGCAAAGGGTTGTGTAATTCATAAACAAAGCAATTAATTTCCACCACTTACAGAACCACTGCTATTTCCTGGTTCCATACGGGCCAACCATTTGCGAGTGCGCCAATGCTATTCACGCGTACGTTTGTAGACAATAGATTCCCGGGCGATTCGTTCGCTCTGCACACATTGCAATTCACCGCACGCATCGCAGTCTACGCAATTCAGACCGCATGCTTTAGAATGGTGATGCGTTTCCAATTTTTTTTCTTTTTTTCTGGAAACATATTTTTGTGAACTTGTTGATGGAATGGAATACTAAAGATGTTACCTTTCTTTAATAAGAATATTATTTTTGGGTGGTGGTACCCTTTAAATGTTTAGTTAGTGAAACACCCCCTGGTTTAGACTGTTATATTGTCCCTGTTGATTTCCTTTGCTCCAGGTTGAAGCTGTACTTCAATGAAGGAAACTGCGTGAGGCTGCGCATCCCTGAGCAGGAACTGGACGAGGTCCCTGAGATCGTCAAGAGATATGAAGCAGTGTCCAATGGCACCAGGGTAAGTCTTACTATTCTGTCATCCTTGAAAAGCTTTATCCAATTGGTTTATAAACATGTCCATTTGGAATTTCTGGTAACACAGTAAAAAACAAATGTTAGAAGCGTACGTAAGCCTTATTGAAGGTAATTTCAAAACATGATGACAGACTTAGAAGATCACAAATGATTTGGATCAGTATAGGAAAATGTTTTACCTTGTTTATTTCCTTTTTAAAAATTCTAATCTCTTTTCCATGATGACAGTCTAAAGCCGGCGCAGACAGAGCCGACTCGACCCGATCCGACTGGTTTTCAGCCTGATTTACTCAGTATGTGTTGCCTCAGGACTCCGGTTTTGCCAGTCAAGAGCCAGTCGGAGGTCATTCGAGGCCTGACTGAAAACCAGTCGGATTGGGTCGAGTCGGCTCTGTCTGCGCCGGGTCTAAGGAGATCACATTGCAATGGAATGGTCTAGATGGATGATGTAGATCAGATAGGTTGCTACATAGAATGTTTCCTTGTTTTATAATTCTATTTCCTTTTCTTATTTTTCTCCCTTTCCCCCCCCCCCCATGATAACATACAAAGGAGATTACACTGCGACGGAATGGTCCGGGGCAGCTGGGCTTCCATCAGGGCATCGTGTTCGAGCTAGACCCCTCAGTAGAGGACAATGTTTTCTCTTAGTATAATTTTGTTTTCTTCTCTAAAGTCTTCTTTGTTTTCATTTTCCACAATGACAGACGAAGGAGATTACGCTGCGACGGAACGGTCTTGGCCAGCTTGGCTTCCATGTGCACTATCAGGGCATCGTGGTGGAGGTAGACCCCTATGGCTTTGCCTGGCAGGCAGGTCTCAGGAAAGGGGCTAGGCTTGTGGAGGTACATAATACTAGTTCTGTTGCCTTAACAATTTTAATTTAGTTATTATAATAATATCTATAATCTGCTGGGTCGGGAAGCTTGGCTAAGTCTGACTTATATTTTAGCTTTTTATAGCAGATGTGCAATTCTTAACATTTTTTCTACTTGTTTATAATTATTACCTATTTTCATTTAGTCTGTGAGATTGTCACGCCTCTAAAACCAACTTTATATCGTTAACACTTCACTTATACTTTCACCTTACTGTGTCAAAATATATGATAACGAGTATACACAATTGGAAAAGTCACTGAAAGTTGAAATTATTCTGACAGCAATGTCAACATTTTTACTTGTTCATCACCACCTGTAAGATACCTATAAGCACATTAAAAACACACACTAAACAAATTATTAGTTTCTCCTACCTATGTTCAGATTTTTGTTTCACCCATTTGTTCCTTTGTTTAATCAGATCTGTGAGATAGCAGTGTGCACACAGAGCCACGAGGAAATGATTGATCTGCTGCGAACCTCACAGACGGTTAAGGTTGTCGTTGTACCACCCTGTGAAGATGGCAGTCCAAGGAGGTAAGTTCGAAGAGGAAAAACAAATAAGATGAGGATTAGTAGTGCTGAGTCAAAATGTTTACTAAACGTTTAAACAGCCTCAAAATGTTTTAACATTTAGCATTTATGAAAACTTTTTAAACAATTTTTAAAAAATATATTTTGTTTTAAAGTTTAGAGACAACGTTTAAACGTGCTAGTAAATTTATATTGGTGTACAATTGATTAAATGATTAAGCATTTATTTACCACTTTTGCAGAGGATCTACTCCAATTGAGTACATGGGCAACAGTGATTCCGCGGGCCAGCCTGGTGGTGCTAGGCAGGGCTTCAACAGGGGGACTGTTAGCATCGGCAAGGGAATACACAAAGCCATGACACCAACTGGTGCTTTAACTAGCAGGGGTGAGAAAGGTTTCTTTACTCTCATTAATTTTTTGTTGTTGCAAACTTAACCACACCACTTTTTGTTCTCCATTGATTTAATTTCCAATAAAAATTGTACACTCAGTTGTGTTCTTTCTTTCTTACCTCATAAAATTTATCCACCTTTTTTACTGCTAATTTCTCAATTTTTACGGTGCCTCTCTCCAGCACTCTTTGAATATATGCCCCTTATAATGGGAGTATAAGAAATATTTATCTAATTTTGCTTGAATATATAAGACCCCGTTTACAGTGAAAAAAAGGCCGGGCCGAGACGCGTCTCGGCCCGGCCTTTTTTTCACTGTAAACGCTCAAAAGGCCAAATGCGGGGCCAAAAGTGGCCGCGCATTTGGCCCCGCTCTGGAGGTAGTCTCGGCCGCGGCCGAGACGCGTCTTGGCCCCGCTTTTTCTCACTGTAAACGCATGCAGGGCCAAATGCGGTACCAAATTGGGAAAACAATTCATTGCAAATAATGCGCCTTTGTTCTGTGACCCCGTCACGCCCACAAAATAATGGTTTGTTTACATGCAGAGCGCCACTACGACAAGATATTGAAAGGGCGGCCGGGCCGCGAGGGCCGAGACCGCCACTGTAAACGCACCAAAATTGGGGGGCCGAGTACCGCAATTTAAGCAGGGCCGAGACGCGTCTCGGCCCGGCCCTGCACTGTAAACGGGGTCTAATATGCTCTCACAATATATGTTTTTCTCACATCATATATAATTACTCTACCTGCTTATCGCAAATTTCTCAATTTAGATGGTGCCCCCATCCATACACGCTCAGCTTCCACCCCTGGACAGATGGGTCTAGGGCACCGGTCAGCACCAAACACCCCCCTCTATCCCCCAGGCCCCTCTCCCAACGAGGAGGCCCTGCCAGTGAAGGGGACCGTGCGCTCAACCATCTCTACCTTTGAGCGCCGCATCAGTGTACAGGACCCCCAGCCCCCAGGTAATTATTACAGTTATGAAAACCTTGAATGCCAGTAATTTTAAAGCTCTATGGCATTAGTTTATAATGTGTGGTGCAGGTATTCAACCTTGGGACTTAAAGGGATCTAGTAACTTTGTTGACATGTGCAAAAAGTGATGAATGGTTGATGAAATGTATAGTGTTGTTAACTCATATGTCCACAGGGTATTGTGTGAAAATTTCAAGTCAAATGGACATTGCATGGCCAAGTAATGAGCGAAAATGCAAAGTGATATTGGGTGATATTCACTAACTCACTGCATTCACTTTGTACAGGGATGAAAAACTCGCCCGGAGTTTTTCTTATCTGAATACTTCATTCATACATATCTTTGTAACGAAAGGGAAATTTGAAAAACCGAAACCTGTCCCATGATTTTTTTGTTAATACGAATACAACAAGGTATAAGTGAACCGCTAGAATTACAATTTTATTTTGAGGATTTGGACAATGTTACTAAGTCCCTTTAAGGAGTTAATGGTACATAATGTTTCTTAAGCTAGAAATATAGTGTATCGTGATATAAAAAACATATTTGAACATTTCAGTTTCAATTTCATATGTTTTCCTTGATAAAACCACTTAAAAATGAGAGTTGTATTAGGTTTTATAAAATAAAATGAGTTATAAAAGGAAAGTAAGAACTGAAATGGGTGTCTTGTATTGCGTTGAATTGAAGGCCTGAACAGACAGCGCCCCCACACAGCGAGGATGGAGTACTGGAAGGAGATCAACGCCAAGGCCCACCAGCAGGCCAACAGCAGCGCCCAGGGCAGCCTCACCCCGCAGGGCACCACCTCAAACCACTCCAGGGGGATGTCCCATGATGCGGGGGCAACCAGTGGCCACGGCTCCAAGGACCGGTCCTTCTCCCGGCTGGTGCACGAGCGGCGGAGCGCCAGGGAGGTGCGCAAACGACCCCAGAACGACATGCAGGCCAGGATGAGGAGCTCGACGGAGGAGCTGGATAGGATTGGGATGGGCCCCGGCCCCAACTCTGGCCAGAACTCTGGGGAGGAGAGTCTGGAGAGCTACAGAGCCAGAGGTAGGTTTTGCAGGGATACCAGGCTTTATTTACATACTAGCTACATGTACAATTATTATCCAGCTTCACATTAGACATGGCAGTAAATTAGCGCTGGCCCTTGGCCACCAAAAATGGCCCTTTGGCCCAATCAATTTCATGAATGGTAAACTTTACTTGCCTGAGTTGGAATTCAAATTAATCAGATTTCATATTTGTTTCATTGCTTGGATGCTTACTAATTCTTATTTTAGGTCACCAAAATATGAGAAGTGTTGAAAAGCCTTGCACCATAACCCATTGTTTGAAAATTCAGATTTGATGTAACATAATGTACATGTGCATTATGACATTTAGTAATCCAATTTATCCTCCTTAATTGCTTAATAGTACTTTTTATTTGAGGCAGTATATATCAGAGTCTCTTATGTTCTAGTGCTGATTCCTTATATTTCATCTTTGTTATTTTCCTCTGTCTTTAGTTCAAACATTTAATAGAATATGTAGTATTCCTTTTTATACTTGAATGTGCTTTTTGGTCTAGAGGTCTTCCCTACCTATTAATGTACAATTATACCCTCATTCCTAATATCATTCCTCTCCTGTAATTAGCCTGTATTGCTCCTTTTATTAACTGAAATGGTGTGATTTCCTTTAATATATTCCAGATGAGGATGATGAAGGTAGGTACTTTGCACACATAGAGACTTAATGTACATTTCAGGGGTGGAGATTCTGTCAAAAAAAAAAAAAAAAAATCAGTTCACACTGCACACACAGATATGGATATATGGGACAATAATCAGTTCAAAAGTAATTGAATGTCCCATGATTTTTTTCTATTTTATGAGTGATAGAATATTTTGCATAAGAATGTCAGTATGTGCTTGTAATTCATGTCTTTTTAATAATGAAAGAAGAGGACATCATTGGCTAAGAAATACTGCAATTTTTGGTACTCAAAATTGGCAGTCACTGTACATTCCACTTTATTATTACTTTACAAGCCTCCACACTAACTTCTTTTTATACTTGCCCACACAGAAAATTTACTTGCCCCCCAAAAATCAATGTAACTTGATTTGCTTGGCAATTTGTTTGCTTGTGTCTAAATGAGATTTACACGTAAGAAATTGCGTTTTTCTCTCCTAGTTAAACAGAAGTATTATTTGCCCAATCAGGCAAACAAACTAGCAAATTTATGAAATTTTACTTGCCGACATAAATTCTTACTTGCCCTGGGCAAGCGGAAAAGTGCTAGTATTATACTGTATGCAGAACTCCAACTGAATGTCATACTGTTTGATGCATGTTACTGTGAGACTTGACCTGCATGCTGGTCCTGCATTGCATGAACATTAATGCATACTAACTATTAAATGAGTTAGCCTAATCTCATCCCTTTTTGGTTTTTAGTAAACTATCTTCACCTATTCCAGCATGATAAATGTCATTGTTCATCTTTTGATTTTTGTCATCTGTTTTGCCAGTTTTAGGGAAATGTTCGTTACATTTAAATGTAAAAATGTGGTGTTTAAAGGCTTTGAAAAGAAAGTTAATAAAAACATTTTTAAAGGCTATGAAATGAAAGTTGCTAATGAAAACATTTAGTATTTCCCTTGGTCAAATTATTATTTGTTTATTTTCTAAAGACTTTTTATCCATTTTATCTTAAATATTCCAAGAAGGTAAAACATTTCATCACTTCGTTTTAAGAAATGTGGGGAAATCATTATATTTTTGCTAGTTAAGTACCATTTAAATTTGAGTCAAGGGAGATTTATTTTACACAGTCTTAATTTGATTTCAGTTGTATCATCTTTATTCTGACCACACGGGCAATGAAAATTAAGGGGTTTCAGGGACGATCGCCGTACTAGGGTTTTCTATAGCTCAGTCGGTAAAAGCACCGGTCTAGCAATCCGGATGTCTCTGGTTCGAATCCCGTTGGAATCCCATTTTCTTTGCTCTTTTTCAATCACATTATATATTTCTGGTCAGTTTCTTTATATGTTTGAATTATTTATTAAAAAAAGCTGCATCACTTCGGTGATCCCTCGCATATATCCCCAAGTTGATTTCTATTCTTCGGGTTTATGTCAGGTTTATAATAGCTTCCGACCACACGGGCAATGAAAATTAAGGGGTTTCAGGGACGAGCGCCGTACTAGGGTTTTCTATAGCTCAGTCGGTAAAAGCACCGGTCTAGCAATCCGGAGGTCTCTGGTTCGAATCCCGTTTGAATCCCATTTTCTTTGCTCTTTTTCAATCACATTATATATTTCTGGTCAGTTTCTTTATATGTTTGAATTATTTATTTTAAAAAGCTGCATCACTTCGGTGATCCCTCGCATATATCCCCAAGTTGATTTCTATCCTTCGGGTTTATGTCAAGTTTATAATAGCTTCTGACCACACGGGCAATGAAAATTAAGGGGTTTCAGGGACGAGCGCCGTACTAGGGTTTTCTATAGCTCAGTCGGTTAGAGCACCGGTCTAGCAATCCGGAGGTCTCGGGTTCGAATCCCGTTGGAATCCCATTTTCTTTGCTCTTTTTCAATCTTTATTTTGTATTAACATTATAAGCTCGTAACATTGTTTCTCTTCTTGATCTTGAATGTAATGTTATGAAATAATTTCTAAGTACTAATCATGTTCTATTCAAGTTTCAAATCACATAAATCACTAAATGCATGTTCAGTGTCAAGTCCTTGAAAAAAACATTTGGGCAATGTTAGTTGTGGATTTAAATGTGTGTAATATAATTATGGACAGCGACTTAAACATACCCAGAGTCCCGTGCTTATAATAAGTATGCAAGTAAAGGGCAAAATAAAAAGTATATCCTTTTATTTATTTTAATTCAAGTCTTATTGAATTACGAATGCAGCAGACATCAATTTTGTTTTATTCTAACCTGATCAATATTTTGTTTTTCAGTTCTAGCAAATTGAGTGATAAAGATAATTATTTATATTAAGTAGAAATGTTAATTACAACAATCGTTTATGACATTTATATAAATCTAGGACTATGGAAGCAAACTTAAATGGGTGTCTTTATTTCACACAAGCTTTTTGATTATTAAGAGTTTAATTAAAACTGAACAGGGGAATCAAGTTCTTTTTAATTAAGTTGGTTATGTAAACTTTTAAAATGACCCATTCTTGGAACTCTAGTAGTTCTCTCATAACCCATTTTTTGTACACATCACCTAGTGGACATTATACTGTTGTTAAATGGCGGTGGAGGGTACAGCACGGAATATTACATCCGAGGGATTTTAAATGCTATTGAGGGAAGAGTAAATAAGTCCCGAGACGAAGTCGAGGGACTTATTTTCTTCACGAAATAGCATTTGAAATCCCGAGGGTAGGAATATTCCGTGATTTTCCCCGACAACAAATTGAACAACTGTTTTATCATCTGACTGTCAAACACAGGGGTGTAATATTTCCATGGTATATCCAAAAATATAACACCGCAGCGGCATGTACTGTATTTACTAAGTCATGTGATAAATCAGATTAGAGACATACATTCATCAACCCTTCTTCAGCTTTGTACACATGTCAATTGTCAACAAAGTTATTAGATCCCTTTAACCCTGGCTAGCTAGAAACAGCCAGCGTCTAAACAGCTTTGCAATTATCATCTCTCAAATATCATGATGTGCCTATCAACAAATGTTCTCAGCATATTATAACAGTGTGGCTAAACATATAAATACATGCTTGCATTCAATATCATCTCCAGAGATTAGCAAAATTGTCCTGAAATATGTTTAAAAATACTGAATATGGGCCAAATAAAATTGATATAAGCACTCTTAGATAAAGATCTGAAGTGAATTTTCAATACATTAAGCCCACCGCACATTTCACAAACCGATTCCGACAAACAACTGTGTAACTGAACTAAAGCTAGACATGCATAATGAAAGCATATGGCATAGTTGAGATCCTAAATTATTCATATGTTCGGGGTGGGATATGTATTATGTATTGGGTCATAGTCGTAATAGCTAGAGTTGTATTACGTTTTCTATTGATTTTGCGTTGCAGTGTACAGAGACATTGCCAAGCCCTGGTGGCAGAAGCAGAATGAGGAAGCATCCTCGTTCCCCGGGGATAGAGGCAGAGAGGATAAACACCAGGCCCAGTTTGTCACCCCCAAGGCCAGGTACCCCCTGCACAATGTGGCACAGGTAAAGGTTTTATACGTTGTAATGTACAGTCAAACCTGTCTTAGTGGCCACCTGTCTATAGCAATGTATCCAGAGAAAAACAGTGTGATGGAACCTGTCTATAGAGGTAACCTGTCTACAGGGGCCCCTTTTCCTGACTCCCTAATATGGTCACTATGCACAGGTTTGACTGTATAGTAATATAATTTATGTTCTTAACACTCTGCTTCCTCAAGACTTGGGCTTATTTTAGATGTGACCCCCCGATACACCTTGTATATAATTTGTATATTTGTTCCTAATGGTTTTAATTGTTTGATAAATGTGAAAGTCAAGTTCAAGTCAAATTGGATAGAAATGGGAGGGTTTTGTTTGTTTGTTTGTTCATCAATAGTGATTGTTTATGGAGGCTGGTGCAATTTGTTAAACCTTGCTCTTTTGAATAAGTACTCTATTGAATCATCTCAAACATTGAATGCAGTATGCAGGCAATTATAAACATATAGGCAAGAAATGTGATGTAATTGTTATTGTCAGTGTGAATATATGGGATAGTTAGGATAATGGCAAGAATTAATTATTCTTTGATAGGAATTAGCCTTATGATAATGTGATTTCTTGTTTATCATCAGGCTACCATCAAGCACACTAGTGGCGGAGACACGCAATCTGGGCATGCAAGCGAGGAGAAGTGGTACGACACTGGAGACGACGTCAACGGTTACCATGGCAAGGACATGGCAGACGGCACGTACCGTCCTAACCCCATCTCATCATCAACATCTGCATCTTCATCACACCTCGTGGAAACCAATGACGACGGAACGAAGAGTGGGAGCGGTAACTATGCAACCGCCGAGCGGTACAGCCCCACGGAGCAGCTCATGCAAAGGCGGAGTCGGGAGGGCATTGACTTAGAACACAGGAGAAGCCGAGAGGGCGTTGACCTTGAACGGCGGCGCAGCAGGGAGGGTGTTGACCTCGAGCAGAGGCGTAGCCGGGAGGGCATGGACATGGAGGGACAGTCCTCGAGGCTACAGCGCCCCACCCACCTTGCAGGCATCGTGCCCCACCATCAGAAGACGACGAGCAACGCCAGCGACCATTCCGCCCACTCCGCTCACTCCACTCACTCAACTCTCTCTGGAGGATCAGGCTCCACCCCTAGGGACTATGGAAGCCTGAGGGGGACAAGGCAGTCCCCCACCCCTCGGGGTGCTATGCCCCCTCCCGCCCAGAGGGCACAGAGCCCCGAGTCGATACGTAAGAGAGCCCCTAGTCCCAGGAGGGGCGGGGCAGGGGACTATGTGTCGTTCCACAAGAGGGGCGGGGGTCCTTCTGCCTCATCCAGCAGCAGTATGAGTGAATCCAGCACTAGTCCAAAGATAGCTAGAAGGTAAGAAGGGAATCGATTAGTAATCTGGTCAGTTTCTCTATATGCAACGCTCGAAATTAACTTTTTTTGCTGGTGGCCCGGTCGGGCCAGTAAAAATAGTATTTTTCAAATTTTGGTGGCCCGAAACCAGAATCTGCTGGCCCGAATAAATAAAGAAGAACAAAAGTAAAATGACTAGTCTAATTAAGTTTGTCTAGAGACTAGAGACAGAGTTGAATCTTAGACATTATTAGGTGAATTATTGAAAATGTCTTGCTTAAAATCACAATCTATAACTGAATAAATGAAACCCAACATTGAATCAGTTGAGTCTCATCTTGGAGACACCAAATTATGAAATTAAGGAAGTTTTCATGTTCGATCTTGTCAACTTTTGAAACTTCATATCACTAACCAAAAAACACATGTATGGGACTGGGCTTTAAAAATCGGCAAAATAATTAATAATTGGCAAGCATAATCAATTTGTCAAGACAATATTACATGAGTAAGCACAACATTCATACCTTTTTATGATGATTCCTTCATAATATCTGTAAAAATGGACTATTATTATGGTCTGAAAAAAAGAATTACAACCCCGATCGTGCAGAAAAAAATTGCACAAAAAAAATATCGCGAGCGTGCATGTGGGATTGCTGACAACACAAACAAAAGATAAAGGGCTGAGATGCGATGGGGGAAGAGCTAGAGAGAGGGGGAGAGAGAGCTAGAGAGAGAGTTGCGTCTTTTTATTTTCTACTTGTGAAAAGTGCATGCGCTTTGCGTGATTTAACTGATTTACGATCGCTCTCTTTTCTCTTTTTGAATCACAAATCAAGAGTTGTTTGTGAGGTAACAAATTTGCAAATAATTCACATGATTGTCTGCACAATGGTTTCAACATTTGGTGGCCCGATCGGGCCAGCAAACATTGGTAATTTGATTTTTTTACTGGCCCGGCAGCAATTTTTAGTGGCCCCGGGCCATCGGGCCTGTGCTAATTTCGAGCGTTGCTATATGTTTGAATCAATTATTTTAAAAAGCTGCATCACTTCGGTGATCCCTCGCATATATCCCCAAGTTGATTTCAAGTTGTTATGCCTCCGCCAACGAAGTGGCCGGAGGCATTATGTTTTCGGGTTGTCCGTCCGTCCGTCCGTCCGTCCGTCCGTCCGTCCCGTTTTCGTTCTCGCGATATCTCAAGAACCAGTGGACGGATCAATTTCAAACTTGGTATGAGTGTACATATTGGGGTGACAATGATCTGATTAGATTTTAGGGGTCATGAGGTCAAAGGTCAAGGTCACAGGACTCAATATATATACAAAAATGCCTCGTTCTCGCGATATCTCAAGAACTGGTTGACGGATCAAATTCAAACTTGGTATTAGTGTAGATATTGGGGTGGCAATGATCTGATTAGATTTTGGGGTTCATGAGGTCAAAGGTCAAGGATACAGGACTCAATGTATGTGCAAAAATGCCTCGTTCTTGCGATATCTCAAGAACCGGTTGACAGATCAATTTCAAACTTGGTATGAGTGTACATATCGGTGATTAGATTTGGGGGGTCATGAGGTCAAAGGTCAAGGTCACAGGACTCGATACGTATGCGAAAATGGCTTGTAATGGCAAAATTTCAAGAACTGAATGTCAGATTTCAATCAAACTCAGTACCTGAATGTATCATAAAGAGTCAACGTAGCCATAAAATGTTGGGGTCATGAGGTTGAGGTCAAGGTCACGGGACTCATTATACATCCAAAAAAGCTTGTAATGCCAAAATCTCAAGAACTAAATGTCAGATTTCAATCAAACTTGGTACCTGAATGTTTTTTAGGGAGCCATCAAAGATTGGGGTCATATGGTCAAGGTCACAGGACTCAAAATATATGAAAAATATAAAAAAAAATTAAATCAGTGCGTGTTAATTTGGGCTTGATATTAAAATCGCGTAATAGCGGAGGCATAATTTTCGATTGCGCGCAATCGAAGATCCATCTAGTTTATAATAGCTTCTGACTTCACGAATGAAAATTAAGGGGTTTCTGGGACGAACGCCGTACTAGGGTTTTCTATTGCTCAGTCGGTAAGAGCACCGGTCTAGCAATCCGGAGGTCTCGGTTTCGAATCCCGTTGGAATCCCATTTTCTTTGCTCTTTTTCAATCACATTAAATATTTCTGGTCAGTTTCTCTATATGTTTGAATCAAGTGTTGATAAGGACAAATATGAAAGTAACTTTTTGGTTTCATCATTGCAGCCAAATAAGGGATTTACCTCGACAGGATGTCAATATCCTTTGTACATGTAGATCCTCAACATCCACTGCAATTTTATACATACACAATTTACAATGTATATTTATGTCTATAATTTGTTGGTAGTGTATGCTTATTTCATCATTGTTTTTTACGAGATGTGAAAACAAATTGCTTTCAATTGAATTGAACTTCTATTTATATTAGAATGTTATCATGCAGGTTATTGTTAATCTGTTGAATGTAAATACAAATGTCACCTGATATTGGATTGAGCAAACTTTGAGATAGTAACAATAAAACAATTCAAAAATACAGACTATAATATCTTCTTTTTCCAAATATCAATCAGCAGCTAAACATTTCAAACGATTGTATGTTTTTCAGTCTCAATAACATGTCCCAAGTAGTTTACCACAACCGTACAATTTTATAATTTTGTATTTTATTTAGGAGACCACTAGATGGCCACAAGTCTTCCAATGAATCCCTAGCGATGCGCTCCCGCGGCAGCTCGGTAACCACACCAACCGCGATGCGCACCTCAGCAGCAACTACTCCCCTGAAGGGTCCGCCAAGAGATAACCGGGTGCAGGATGATCTGCGAAAGTTATTGGCGCCAGATGCGTTTAGCCCTGTGCACGAGTCGGCGAGAAATGAGGTGAGAGGATCATGTTTTGAAATGTTTTTCCTAATCCCATTTCTTACCGTAACCTGGTTGGGTCTGTTTCAATTCTGTCCCATTCCATTGTTTAACCGTGACCTGGTTTGATATGTTTTAATTTCATGTGAACTACAATCAATCTAGGAGGGAACAAGTTTATTCCTGTTTTCAAATAATGTTTCAATTTGTGTTGAAATTTATATGGTATTAAAGTCTGTTTAATATAACCTAACTGTGAGTTAAATCATTTGTTTAATAGCACACTTTATAATTTTTCATGTGATTTGATAATTTCAAAGATTTATTGATAAGAAGCATTAATGTCACTTCATCATTTAATATTGAGCAATCTTAACACGCTTATGTTTTATATTTTGTTTTCTTTGTTTGTTTTGTATTTGTTTTTTATGTTTGTCTACGTTGTGCAAAATTATAATTATTTGATGCGGATTCTTCAGATTAATTTATAAACTAAGATTGTTAATAGGTGTTTGGTTCTTTCTATTCTCTTTCTTTTATTTTTAAACATCCCCAAACCAATCATTTACCCTCTTATAATCCCTAAACACATATTCCCTTTGCATAATATTACAATACACATGAACACAAAATATGTGTGGTTTTGCTTTTTAATTCGTCATATATATATATATCATGGAAAATTATTGCATTAACACTTAAACCTGCACCCTTACATAATCATTGTTTGTTTGTTTGTTTATTTGTTTGTTTGTGTTTAACCTGACATTGATTTGGCTATCAAAATGTCACCATTTATCATGCACGGCATACTAATTTCATTTTTTTTTGCCACCCTCTTTGTTGAAATTATGCGCAATAATCATTAATAATGCATCCATGTTATTTTACTCATGCATTTTTGGAATTTAAAAACACTTTACAAATCTAAACAAATCCAAACAATTTGAATATTTCCTGGAATGGATGTGTATTCACATAAACGAACACATCATGATATGCAATTAACCTTTGGATATAATCCCTCCCCTACTCACATTGTATATATATTTATATATTTATTAAAATAAAACATGATTGATATTCATTCACTTGTAAACATGCATGCCTATATCTATGAATGCTTTACACTGACACGGAATGTGCGGATACTTGCAACTCCTTCCACATATCATCTGCTTGCTAATGCACGCATGTACATACATGTATACGCATGCTCGCAACCAACCATTCATTCAACCATCCATGCGTAATCACACAAAACAGAGGGTGAATGGCGAATCGCATCACATGACCTCCCTGTCAATCAACGTTCCTAGTAACCCCGCCCACCTGTCCAATGGTCATCGCTCCAGTAGAGGGGAAGATGACCTTCGACCCCATACCCTGGGCCCCCACTTGTCCCCTGACCCCACCATCCCGACTTCCCCCTCCATCGCCCTCCACACAGACCCCCCTCCCCTGACAGGTTCGAGGGAGCAGATCGCGGCTGCTGCTACTACTCCTACTACTAACAGATCTCCGCACTTCCAAATCTGCATCTCACGGGTGCCTAATTCTGGGGTAAATATTTGTATTTTCTTTAAAAAGAATTTTGTCTTTCTTTCTGTGCTATCGGTTAGAGCTCTTTCCATTTGCCTATTTCATGCAGATGGACTTCTGTTCCCCTAACTGGATTAACAAATTCGTTGAACAAAATACAACATATGTCCTTGTAAAGATGGAAAGCTTTATATGAAAGGAAAATCAAACAAAATCAAATATTTCATTTTGTTCATATATACTTTACTAAATATACCACATTTGTTTTTCAATTGTTACATGGACATTTTCAAGTTTTGAAAGCCCTAGTAATAAATGGACAGACCTATTCAATCTTCATCAAATGTTGGTATAGTCTAACCTGTCATAGCTGCCACCTGTCTATAGCAGCCAACCTGTCTATGGTGGCCACCATAAGTAATCCCCTGCAGAGATGAACAATATAATTTAACCTCTTTATAGAGGTCACCTGTCTGCAGTGGCCACTTTTCTTGTTTCCCGTACTTGGTCACTATACACAGGTTTGACTGTACTGGGGGATGCTGGTAACCCTACATGGGTGTGACACCATTTTATTTTGAGCATGTTAACCCTAGGCTTTCAGTGTGGGTCCCAAATATGTAATCTGGTCCTTGTGCTTGGGGAACACATGTTCTACCAGAATCAAATTATCTTCAATGGGTTATTAAGTATTTTCTCTCCAAGAATGTGATTGATTTCCCCATCACTCATGCAGATATGCAGACTACCTCACAAAGCTTCTACCTTAATATTTTTTTAATTATTTGTTTTATTGTGCTTTTTCAGGCTTCCTTTTCCTTCATGTTAATAAAGAAAGTAGACAGATATTAGAGGCTATATTAGTTTTTAGCTCATCCGGCCCGAAGGGCCCGATGAGCTTATGCCATGGCGTTGCGTCCGTCGTCCGTCCGTCCGTCCGTCCGTCCGTCCGTCCACAGTTTTCAAAATGCTTCTTCTTCGTTATTTTTCAACCGATTTTGATTCTGATTGTTTCATAAGATAGGGCTAGGAGGGGGATTTAAAACTTCTACACAGAATCGTGAAATTCATTATCTATGCTAATTTATGCAAATTTATTCGAAATCACAAAAAATGCTTCTTCTCCTTCATTTCTTGACCGATTTTGATTTGGTTTGCTTTATCTGGTAGAGCTAACTTTGGTACACTAAACTTCTACACAGAATTTCGAAATTTTTCTCCATTAATTAATTATGGTAATTTATGCAAATTTATTCAAAAAATCACAAAAAATGCTTCTTCTCCTTCATTTCTCGACCGATTTTGATTTGGTTTGCTTTATCTGGTAGAGCTAACTTTGGTACACTAAACTTCTACACAGAATTTTGAAATTTTTCTCCATTAATTAATTATGGTAATTTATGCAAATTTATTCAAAAAATCACAAAAAATGCTTCTTCTCCTTCATTTCTCAACCGATTTTGATTTGGTTTGCTTTATCTGGTAGAGCTAACTTTGGTACACTAAACTTGTACACAGAATTTTGAAATTTTTCTCCATTAAATAATTATGGTAATTTATGCAAATTTATTCCAAAAATCACAAAAAATGCTTCTTCTTCATTTCTCGACCGATTTTGATTTGGTTTGCTTTATCTGGTAGAGCTAACTTTGGTACACTAAACTTCTACACAGAATTTTGAAATTTTTCTCCATTAATTAATTATGGTAATTTTTTATTTATGTATTTATTTATTTTTTATTTATTTATTTATTTATTTATTTTTAATTATTTTTATTTTATTAAAAAAAAAAAAAATGTTGGTTATTTTTTTTACATTTTTAAATTTATTTATTTATTTATTATTATTATTATTATTTTTTTTTTTTTTTTTTCCCATGTCCCTTCTGGGGCGTCAAATTTATATTTTTTTTGCTCTAATTAAAAAAAAAAAAAAATGTATGTCCCTTCCAGGGCATCAAATTTTTATTTTTTGACCAGTTGAAAAGTGTACCACATGAAATTTGCGATATTTGATGTTGCGAGATGCCGGATGAGCGCTACGTCATTGACGTTCTGGTTATTTTAGTTTCTTTCTATTAAAAAGGAATGTTAACATGTGAAACAATTCTCCATTTTATTTTCACAAAATGTGACAAAACACTGCCTTGCCATTCTTTTTTCTGGAAAATAATACATTGATAGGTTAGAGGCTGTGAAATAATAGCTCATCACTTTGTCTTTTTCCAATTTGAGATCCTTGTGATTTGAATATTAAGATTTGTTAGAGTATAATTTTGCTGTTAATCCTAATCTTTTTATCAATAATTCTAATATTACTTTCCTTTTTCTCTCATCATAGTACAGGTCATAACAAATCCTATTAATTATTCTTATGACTTTCCTACTTTTTAACAAACATTGGGCAATTAATAAAATCAAATGAAAGTGCACTATGTATTTACTCAGCAGTTTCAATCTAGTAGAAATATTAAACAATACCATTAAACTCAATTAATTTTAATACCAGACTATCTTGCTTAGAAATGAAGGCACCTGGACTATAAAGTGCACCACCAATCTATGTTGATTCAAATGCAATTAGAGTAGATTTTGCCCCAAAGTTAACAAAACAGTAGATCACTTTAAAAAGTGACATTTAAAAATGATGATTCTGAGCGGATCCCTTCTTAGGCAAGAGGCCTGTATTCCTTTGCCAGATAAACCTACTCAAACAATTAAAGGTGATTTTGAACCGTTTTCTATCCTAAGTAAGTGATCTTTGAGGCAGGCATCTTCAACAACAAAATAATGTTTTTGTCTTTTTTTATTATTTAAAACCCATTTCTACTACTGTAACCCCGTTGTTTAAGTGCCAAGCCATCTTGATATGTCAGTGATACATGTATGTCTTAAAGAAAATAATTTTTTTTATTGTTTCTTAATCATTTCAAACCATTCTAACTATGGCAACCACTTTCTCTGCATGTAGGCCCTTAGTCAAAGTGCCCAGCCATTTTTATACATATGTCGGTGATATGTCAGAACTCTGAAAGCAAATGAAAATGTATTTGTTTTAAAATAATTTAGATTAAACTACCGTAACCTGTTTCTCCCTTTGTAGGCACCTGGTCTAAGTGCCCAGCAGCCTCCCTTGACAACTGCTGTGTCCGAGGAGAACCTGACCAACAGAGGGAGCGGTCAGAGGAAGAATTCAGACCTCATCTTCACCAGTACTAGAGCGGGAGCCATGCCCAGTAAGATGCTTGCAGAGAGGACCCACGTCCGTGGTAAGTTGGATAAACTTCTTGGTTAGAGGGCATGTTATAACTTTCCAAATATATTCTCGTATTACTGAAAATGAGCAAGGAAGAATAGTCTTCGCCAGGAATCGAACCCAAGCCAAAATAATCTCTTGTGAGTAAAACTTCCGAACTGTTCCAATGTAGGCAGTGAGGACCCACATCCATGGTAAGATGGATAAACTTCTCAGTTAAAGTTTTATTTCTAACTATCCCAAGTATTTTCTGGTGAGTAGAAGTCTATTTTTACTTTGCAGTCTTGTGCCAAAAAAGATTACAGCTTTGCAGGATTTTTCAGCTTTCCCTTTCTGGTAAATGGTTTCTTAAACATTTGCAGTCAAAATCTCATATTAAAACAATATTAAACCAGAAAAAAATTGGTAGTCAAATCATTTCTATTTCTATCCCTCTCCGAACCTTTTATCCTCACCCTCGTAGATGATGGCTAGTCTAGACATACAGAGACTTGTCAGCAATCACAGAGAACAATTGAGCTACAGAGCTATTTCCAAATCAAGACTTTTTAATGAATCTCCCAACATTGTCCCCTATGCTGGAAGACCTTGAGCGTCTCCGGCTGGGGCCCCACTGGCAACACAAAAGAGCAAGTTATATTCTTCTACTAGAACTTTTTAGAAATAATAATACCCACCCCCTCTTTAAAAAAAAAACGAGCATGGTGGCTTAGCGGTTAGAGTGTCCGCCTCATGCACGGGAGGTCCTGGGTTCGAACCCAGACCGGGTCATACCAAAGACTTTAAAAATGGTACCTTCTGCCTTCTAGCCAGACTCTCGGCATTTATAGAATGGATAAGGGAAAGTTAATCACACGAGTTACCAGAGGACTAGCCCCCTTCTGTAACTTTCGCTACATTTAGTAGACGTGTGGCCTAGGGCTATTGAAACGGAGATAGGCGCCGCCTTATGTGCCAACATTGGTACGGGAAAGACTTTAACTTTAACTTTAACCAACATTGATTAGACAAAAACATTTCCAGAATGAAATCAATTTACATTCTTCCCTCCCCCTACCCCTAATTAAGCTACATGGTTTTCCAATTTACATTCTTCCCTCCCCCTACCCCTAATTAAGCTACAGGGTTTTCCAAGTCAGACTCTTCAATGGATCTCCCAACATTCATTGGACAAAAACATTTCCAGCATGAAATCAATTTACATTCTTTCCTTCCCCCTACCCCAAATCCTCTCTCTACACTAGTACAATAGATGATAGTCAAACGAGACGAGCTGCTTTGAGAGCAAGCGCAGAGAACATTTTAGCTGTTTTTTCCTGCTTGAATGCAAGACTTTTCCATGGAGCTTCCAGTAGTGATAGACGTATTATTGTCAAGAATGAATTAAATGTACATTATTCCTCAACCCCTACCCATATCCTCCTTTAACTAGTCTAATATATTATGATAATCAATCGAGACCAGCTGATTCATCAGCACGCGCAGAGAACTGCTGAGTTGCTGAGTTTTTTCCTGCCTAACCACCAGACTTTTCCATGGATCGTCCATTTACTTTATCATTCTTCTGTTGCGCTTCCCCACATCCTCCCTTATTCTAATGGATGATAGTTGAGGAGTTCAGGAGCAGGTTTGTTCACAAGCAGAGAACATATCGCCGGGTGAGAGTGAGAAGGGCATTAAGTTGATTTTTGGTTAAATCTAGTTATGGAGGCCATTTTGTAGCTTGTGGCCTTCTCTATGTGATGCCAAAGCTTAAAGCCCAAGTCCAGTTTCGGGAAAGTAGCTGAATACATCTATATTGATCAATATTGTTGAATATGTAATGAAATAGGGCTTGTGTGGTAAAATCCGAACCTAAGCATCGTTAAATACAGGAATATCGGAAGAAATCCAATATCCGCCTGTGAATTCATAAATCCACCGCCCGTTCAGACCTGTCAGCGCCGCTAGCGCTGGGGGAGATATCGACAAGCTAGGGACAAGCCCGTATTAACGAACACCTCGTGTACACCTCGTGGTCGTAATACACATAGCGTATGGGCGATTCCGCGTTGGCGATATCTATCCGGCCCTAGATCAATTTATAATTTTGCAAATATATCAATTAGTAGGCGGTTTCTTGGCCAAATTTGGATAATCCTATATTAGTACAATTATATTCTTTCACATTATTGGTAATAAGAGCTTCCATTTCATTTTTTTGAGAGGGGGGCGTTTCCAAAACTGGGCTTTACCTTTAAGAAAATATTGATTTCTAATTTTATAAATATTTATCAAAAATAAAAAGAGAGCTATACTGGGTTTCTACAGGCTTTGAACATGATTATCTCAGAAGTACACAAAGTGACTTAGCGCCCTTCTCTTTCTCAAGCAAAGATATTTGATCTGCAGGGTTGGTTCCTCCTGCCAGATTTGTCTGTGAATCTCCAAGCTACGATTCAATGATTCTAGAATTTAACACATTGACATTCTTTCTTCTTTCCCCTATCACATATCCTCCCTCCACTCATAGATGACCGTCGACCGAGACCAGCTGGTTTGTTCACAAGCATACAACATATTTGATCTGCAGAGTTCCTCCTCTGTGTATCTCCCAGCAATGATTCAATGATTCTAGAAAGAAACACATACTTTCTCATTCCCCCTACCCCATATCCTCCCTCCACTAGATGACAGTCGAGCGAGACCAGCTAGTTTTGTCCACAAGAACAGAACATTTTTCAGCTGAAGATTTTCTGCTGCCAGTCTTTTTCTGCAAATTGATGATTCCAGAGTAAAATAAATGTACATTCTTCTTTCGCCACTGCCCCATATCTTCCCTCCCCTATTAAATAGATGATAGCCGACCGAGACCATCTGGTTTGTCCGCAAGCACAGAGAACATTTTGTCTGCAGAGTTTCCCATGCCAGACTCTTCCACTGCATTGGACTGGGAAAACCTTGTCAGGGCGGCCAAAGAATTCCAGGGTACAGATTTTCTCTCGCTTTTCTGACTGCAATCCTGTTATCTTATTATATAAGTGCATGAGGCTCTGCAGCCATTTTCATCTAGTATTGTTGTGTCATCGTTGCATGCTACAAATCTCTAACTTTCCCTAACTTTTTTCTCCTTCATACCTTGCATGAGATGGGTCATCCACTATCATAGTATTTGTCTGTGTCATCGTTGCATGCTACAAATCTCTAATTTTCCCTAACTTTTTTTTCCTCTCCATACCTTGTATGAGATGCATCATCCGCTATCCTAGTGTTTTTTGTGTCATCGAAGCATGCTACAGTTGAAGTCAATCCTGTTGTATTGGCCTCCTGTCTATAGCAACCAACCTGCCTTCAGTGGCCACCAAAAAAGGCCACTGCAGAGAAAAACAATGTTATACAAAATGGAACCTGTCTGTAGAGTCATTATTGGTCACTATACACAGGTTTGACTGTATCTAACTTTCTCTAGCTTCTGTTGTCGTATTTTGTTCACTATGGCATTATTCTCTACAGTCTTGTTATCATTACATCCTATGTGGCGCTCCATCTGTGTTCGCATTACCTTTTGTGTCTCCAGTGCATGCTAACAAATCTTGACTAGCTTTTGCATTCTTGTTGTCTCATTCTATTCAGTGTATGAGACATTTCATTGTAGTTATCTTTACATCGCATGAGCCATTTCATTTCATTAATGTTTCCATTATCTTTTGCGTCTTCGGTGCATACTGGAAAATCTTTACTCATTTACCTTGGCTTCTGCATTCTTGTTGTCAATTCATTGCCTGAGACGTTTCATTCTTGTTTATCTTTACATTGCATGCGACATTTCATCAATGTTTTCATTATCAGTCGTGTTGTCAATCTCTCATTTTCTGTCAATTTTGTTCCGTTATACTTATTATTATATAAATCATTGTCTTTTCCCCCAATAAGGGTATCTTAAACTACCTTCTTGGAAATTTTGAGCGTCAGAAATCATGTTTAAATATGATTTTTCATCAATTTTAAATGATCAGATTACAGCGCTTGAATGGACTCTGATCTTTTTGAAGCGGCCCGTTTTCACACAAATTTTGAAACTGCTTCAGCATGTTCCAAATCTTCGGGGCTCATTTTGAGAGGGTTTGCTTAATGATCAAATAAAACAAAATTCAGCAAGTAGTTGTTTTTGTTTTGTTTTGTTTTGATTTGTTTTGATTTGTTTTGTTTTGTTTTTGTTTTGTTTTTTTTTGGGGGGGGGGGCTCACTAAAAATGTTAAGGATCATATTATTTTACTGGTTAGACCAGGCCCCCTAGTAAAAAAAGATAGCGAGTAGCCCTTTGACGGAAAAGCCCATTTTTACCAGCCAATGCAGAATATTAACCATATGGCCAATGCTGCTTCTCAATATAACATGTGAACTAATGCTTGCTTGATACAGTGGCAGTGTAGGATGCCTCCCAACTGTCCACCTTTTAACTTACTTTGTATATGGGCTGCCATGATCTTCATATGATTACAATTTCTTTTCCCCCACTTTGAAATGTTAACTAACAAATCTGACATAGTAAAACACAATGGCTGGTCTTGCTTTGTGTATTTTCAAATTCTTTGATTAGTGCATGTTACCGTAAAACTCCGTGTATAAGACGCACTTTTTTTCCGTCGGAAAATTTTCAAAGTGGGGGGTGCGTCTTATACACAGGTACAGCCAAAAAAAAAAAAAAAAAAAAAAAAATTTTTTTTTAGAAATTTTTTTTTGGGACACCCGGTAGTCATGTTTAATGCATATTAAACTGGTCTAGGGCATGACAAGAGCTTGATATAAGGGGGAACATTTATCAAAATATACCTTTTTCCTACATAAATTATAGTGGTTAGCAAAACAAAATGCAAGTTTTTAAGCAGTAACACTGCTACTAATTGAATATTCAGATATTCATGAGTACTTAGCAGCACTCATTTAATATTCAATTTTCTAAACAGTGGTTATACATTTTTCTCAACAAAAAAGTTATTAATGAATTTAGTATTTTGCATATTTAATGAGCATTGCTACCTCATGAATATATGAATATTCATGAAAAAAAAATTCTAAAAAAAAAAAATTTTTTTTTTAAATAGAAAGTTGGGGGTGCGTTTTATACACGAGTGCGTCTTATACACGGAGTTTTACGGTAGTTATTCATAAATAATTCAAAATCTCATGATTTAATAATTCCTTATCAATCAATCAAACATTGTGTTCTCTGCAGTACATGATAAACATTTATTAGACAGAAAAATAAAGAAGTTTTTGTTAATTTACATAATTGTAGTTGGTACTTTCATATCCTCATTCCAGTTCATGATCACATTTGTTCGTTCGTTCGTTTGAGAGTCATTCATTCATTCATTCATTTATCATATTTCATACTACCACCTATTCCACCATTCTGCATTGGTACAAGTTTGATTAAAACATGTATCCTAAACTCTTTGTTTTAGTTAATGAATAAATAAAATATACTTGTATTGTTTATGTTTGTGTTGTTATAAATCCATGCTTGTTAATATGGTATACTTGCAGTCCTGTTTTTCTGTTTATAATAAAAAATATAGGGAGATACTTGTGATCTTTGCAGAGTTTAGAAAATGATGGTGCAAGCCTATATGAATTAAGTTTTGTATAAATGCATGTTTAATGATTCAGTTTATATATAATGTATGCAAATATATAAATAAATGCATGTTTCAGAGTGATATAAACATTTTACTAATGCATGGTCCTTTCCCACCTTTATTTTCCTCTTTTCCTTACATATTCAACAGTGCCCGGTAAGTAATGTTTGTTTTCTTGTCTGTTTGTGTGTATGCACATGTAAGCACATGTTTATATGTCATTAGTTCAAAAAGTAAAACAAAATGGGGGAGCTTAAGAAAATGAAGTGTTTTTCCTTTTTTCTCTCTATGAGGTCATGTGGGTATGTATCAAAATGCTGCAGAGATCATAATAGTTATATGCCAAGCACGTTAATAATGTTTATATTTGTGTGTGTATGTTGCTAGGGAGAAGGGGATGGGAATTATATTATAAAGCAAAGTCAGTCTGTGGGCTGATTTTACGTGGTTACAGTAACCACAGAAGGCTAAAAATAAAATTGTTTTCTTTTGCTAATGTGAAATATCACATGTCTAACCGTTTGCTGACCCGAAGAATAAATGATGATCCTTTCCGGAATAGATGACATAATAACATTCACCAGTTAAAGAGAACCACCACCCACAAATCATTTTCTAATAAATGATAGATAACAGTTTTATTAATCAATTCCATCAAAAGGTTTAGAAAAATATGTCTGCAAAGACATGTTATCATAATTTGGAAAACTTACCATCATAGTAAATGATGTGCTTGTGGGTCTGCAGAAGAAGATATTATCTAGGAAATAGGAACTTATATGATCAAAGAACTAGTCTGTTCTGCAGATCCATGAATGTTTGTTTGCAGTAGTTATAATTGTAAAGTTTAAATTAAAACTTTTTTAGAGACATATACTTCTACAGTTGCTGGTGGAATAGATTACTAAAATTTAATCACTTTTATATAATATATAACAAATGATTATTTTGGGGTGTTTATTCCCTTTAAGAGTTAAGCACTAGGTCAAATCCTACCCACAGAGTTGCAGGGGTCAATCGTGCCAAATGGTTTATCAGAATCAACAAAGCTGATTTCTGAAATGAATCCTACATGAGCTCTGTTGATCTCTGTGTGCCGCAATTTACTTTCCCCCAAAATTCCCTTTGTTTACAGGACGTTACTCACAATCATGCATCCTATCAGGGTAGTATATTTGTAACACTTTTTCTTATGTTTTAAATATTTATTTGTAATCTTTGTAAAGAAAAATTGCCCCCTTAAATATGTTCACAAGGACTATTTTGGGGGTCACAGGGGCTGTTTAGTCTTTAATTTGTTTTGCTAATTTCTCAGACATTGTAATAAATGATTGTACAGGCTCATTACATCCTACACTAAAAACAATCATTCACATTTTGCATGTGTGGGACTAATTAAGATGTGATATATACAGCGGGTGTGAAGTTGTTCAACAATTCAATCCCCCCCCCCCCCCCCCCCCATTTTTTGCTCACAGGGGCAATTTGAAAGGTTCAAGGGGCATGTTGCCCTTTGCCACCATGTATTTCATTCTGCATCCTATAGTATGCTTTAATTTATATTCACTTTGTCATTCATTTTCCTGTTGGACCGAATATATGATTTCCCTGTAGTTATCATACATTACAATTATTATCTTACGTGTATCTTTTTTTGTCTTCACTGAATGTTCTTTGTGAAACCCATTTCATGTATAATTCACTTGTTTCAATAATTTCTTGTATTTCATAAAATAACTGTCGGATATTATTAGAGTTCAATTTCATCCTTCAATTATTTGTGATGATTGTAGCAGCATCAAAAGCAGTGAAAAGATACATGTTAGCTATTATTAGAATTTAACTTTTTACACTCGGTTGTACATGTACATGTAGTTGCCAAAGACAAAGGCATAACAAAAATCAATTGTATGACTCGAAGTAGCAGCATTACTATTTATGTGATCGTGATTAGGTCATGTAGGAGTCAATCTTTTTTCCTTTATTGAGTCTAGTTATAAACAACACAATGTGAGATCATTCAGCTTCTCATTTGTTCAAAATTTCCGTTGGGGAATTTCCCAAATTACCATTTGCCCTATTCACTTCCTGTATAACCTAAAGTGAATTTCAAAGCAAAACCTGAAACAATCTTGTGATGTCCATTTAAATGTAGGAGCTGTAAATTTATAGAGTTTTTGTTGTATTGGTTTGCAGGTTTTTATGTTAGACTTTATTAAAGGGATCTATTATCATTGTCAAAATCCACAAAAAACTTATGTAGAACTCTTGACTAGTGGTTCACACAAACCACGACGTATTCTAAATATGAATAGAAGCATTGAGATATTAACATTAACCTTTATATCATAAGGAACTTGTATTGGTGTTGTCACATATCGCCGGACAATAATTTATAGAATGCATCTGTAAAACAAAAATGATAATAATGACAAATTATTTTCCAATAGTCAAAAGTAACCAAACAAAAATTATTGTTAGTTTGATAACTATTCCAAAAATATGGCTGTAAGAAAGGTATACATCTTTTATTAATTGTGATTAGATAATGCACGCAATATTTCCTGCACTTTTTGTTGAGTTGAAATCTCAAGGCTAATATGCGCAGTCTTAAAAGAGGAAAATAGTGTAGAAAATCTATTTATAGAAAGGAGTTGCATGTAGTGCTAAATGAGGGATCACATTTTGGCTGACCCTCTCAATGCAGAGTAGATGAATGAAAGAGAGAGAGAGAGACAAAAAGTTATCTTCTTTTTTCTTTTTTTTTGGCCGGGAATGCAAATTAAATCCCATTTCCTGTTGTTCCTCCCAATCTTGGACCCCTCTACAAGGTGAGAAAAAAAATGTCAATTTTGAAAATGAGCAGGGCTGAATGAAGTTATTAAATTGGCTGACCCTTTAACTTGTCATGTGAAAAAAATTCGCCAATTTTGAAAATGAGCAGTGCTAAATTAAGTCATTAATTTTTGCTGACCTTTTACTTGTCTTGTGAAAAAAGTCACCAATATTGAAAATGAGCAGTTGTAAATTGAGGTATTACCGTATTTGCTGGTGTATTAACCGCACCTTTTTTCAACAAAAAAAAGAAGAAAAAAAGGGGTGCGGTTAATACACGACCGTATTAACCGCACTTTTTTTTTTTTTTTTTTTTGGGGGGTGCGGTTAATACACCGGAGCGGTTAATACACCGACAAATACGGTAGTTTTGGCTGACCCTTTTCCTTTTAGAAAGCGAGTGACCTAGATAAGGTGAGTTCGACGAATGAGAGAGAACAGGAGAGAACGGGAGAGGTTGACAGGGAGGAAGAGAGTATAATGTTTGAGACATAGTTACTCTATGGTTTGTGAGATCGAGAGATTGTTAATGATTGTGTATTTTTAAAAATAGTTTTACATGTACATTAAACCAAGAACATACAATGAAGCTTTACAATTTGCCTACTGAAGTTTACATCTGAGGGTAATGTATTGCAGTCAAGCGGCACTATAAGTTGCCACCTGTCTATAGCAGCCAACCTGCATATATACTGGCCACCAAAAGTGATCTCATGCATAGAAAACAATTTGATGAAAGCCGTCTATTGTTGGAGGAGGAGAGAGTTATTATATGTGCTTTTTGTAGTAGTTTTGTTTTCTTAGTGAGAGAGAAAGAGGTGTGTGGGATAAGGAAGAGAAATCTACTGTAGTAGGATAGGATATGGTGTTTGAGTGGCAGGAAATTGGCCCTTTATTAACTCCTACAAAAACTTGGCTCATAGATGCTGATATGGGGTCAGGTCATATAACTGTTTGCAGTTAGACTAGCCTCTGGAAACCCAAGTCAATCATGCACTCAGTTTATGACTCACTCATCTAGAGCTGCTAGTAATTGTATAATTATATTGTTTTGTGATGATGTGTATCATAATTTACTGTATTGTAGGTTTTACACCCTATCAATGCCTTGTTGTGTCAATTCTATTGCATTAGTTTAAGGCATTCATACATGCATCCATGATGGTAGAAGGTCCCATGTCGTTTCATATTTTGAAATGCATTTACAGGTATATTGTGAATAATTTTTGATATATTGCTTATGGCTTACATTTCTTTTAGTCATTTATTACAAGTAGCTTTTCCTATTTTTTCTGCCGTGGCAATTTTCCCACATTGAAATTCCTTGACTTTTAAAAATGAAAATGCAAGTTATTAAGGGCCTACTATTAATGTGAAACAATAATTATTTCTTATAAAACATACATGAAATACAATATATAAAGGGCCTGCTTAGTGACATTATAATAATGAAAGTCTATTTTTGTTTACAAACAAGTTGCAATTAATGGAGAGATATAATACCTGTATGTGCAACACCACTCCAAATAACGCAGTTAAAGCTCCCCATGTCTACTTCTATTTATGATAGGGTATGCTCTCTGCTGCTAAAATTAGCTTTCTATAAACTCTTAAAATCCTCAATTTCTAAATATACACACGGGAATCATAATTGAAAACAGGTATTGTCAAGTGTTGTGGTTAGGAGAATGTTAGTCTGGTGGGGAAATTTAATGAACTTGGATTTCTTAACCTGGGACCTGTCTCTCAAAATAATTATCCCATTACACCCTGGATGTCACAAGTTAGCGCCCTCGTTTGTGATCTTTACCCAATTACTCCGTCCCTGTTGGTGATAGAGAAGGCTCATAATTGCTTAACAGCCACTGCATTACGACGATCACATTTGTACAAATGCAGCCACCTCGTTTTGTCAACAAAGGGGTGTGCTTTGCCAAGTCTTATGCTTAATCCATGCGCTTGCATGGATATAGACTTCTGCCTGCATTGGTTTGATGGGGCTTAATCTTGCACATCCTGTAACCACTAAATGGCACTAGCTGCTGCATGTTTAAACTCGTAACGCTCTCACCAGCACAGGAGGGGGGTCAAACGTGCAAGTATAATCTGTGTTGTAAGCAACCGCACAGACCTTGCGACGGAGGCCTGGCCACAGAAAGTAGGGGAAATGCCTGGATGAATCATCGCCCAGATACACATTCCCTCTTGGTGCCTCATTCGCCTGCTAGCAATTGGTCCAGACAGGCGCTCCGGCTTGCTTCACTCCTTGTTCAGAGGGAATGCTTTACGGGACGTCACATTCTGGAGATCGTCGAGGGTCTGTCGGATATGCGTGCCACCCTCGGGGACCTGTTTCCTCCCGCCTGGATGTCGTGCATGACACTTGCCTTGCTTGACATTAACAGAACTCAATAAAGGGAGAGAAGGGGAAAGAAGAGGAGGCGACAAGTGGGGAAAAAGTCACGAAGCGAGGAGAAAAAAAGTGGCAATATTCGTCACCTGTTTTTTGAATGCCCTGACCCGGGCACTGTACGTGCGTGCCGCGCAGCGTTGGCCCATAGCTGCGCATCGATGCGAAGCTGTGCGTGTACGTGCCCCCACATCTGCTGGCCATGGTGCAAGTACCGGGTGCTGGGTCAGTCAGACATGAAGCAGAAACTTGACGGTAGTAGGAAGCTATTCCAAGACGATCGAGGGCCCGACGTCGTCCACGATCGGCGGAGGACGCGGTTGGCGTGCGGCCGCTGGTTCGCCAAGTGCGGCTGCGCCACCATGAACTTCTTGATGGGGCTCTTCCAGCGAGGGTCATACTACATTCCCCATGATGAGGACTTCTGCATCAGCCGAAAAAGTGATTATTAGTTCTTTGTGTGAATTTGCTGTAAAATCATACATTGTGATTGATTGGATGTATGTACACTGGAACGTACAGGGAGATGTTTCATTGCGGTAATGTATAAGGGGGAAAAACATAATACAGTTGACTTTTGTGATAGTTAACTCTTTGGTATCAGTGGAATTATTAAATTACGTGTTTATTGAAAAAGAGAAGGTTGCATACTACCAGTACATCAGTGTTCTGAGTATGTGTGCTTTAAAATTCTCTAACATTAGGCAACTAGGGATCATTATGTGATACCATTTAAAAACAATTTCAAGCTCTTTTAGTGCTATTATTTTATGCAGCACTTTGAAATATTGGTTTTTTTAAATCACTTTTTAGACATAACAGTTCTGGATAAACTTTTATTGACATCTTCAACAAATTCTTCCCTTGGTAAGATGTGCAAGTACCACCAAAGTTTTCTAAAATTGTGCAAAAATATTGCAGATCTATGTTGCATTATGGTCCTTAGGACTTAAAAGTTCTGTGTTTGCCAAATCATGATGTTTGGTTAATACTTTTTTCCAAAAATGACTTGCCTTTATGAGAAACATTTGTACCAAAGTTTCTTAAAGGGACTTAGTAACATTGTCCAAATCCTCAAAATCCAATTGGAGTTCTAGCGGTTCCCTCATACCTTGTTGTATTTGTATTAACAATAAAATCATGGGACAGGTTTCGGTTTTTCAAATTTCCCTTTCGTTAAAAAGATATTTACGATTGAAGTGTTCAGATGTTAAATAATCCAACGGATCGCGAAAACCGTGTACAAAGTGAGTGCAATGAGTTTGTGAACATCACTTTGCATTTTTGCTCATTACTCGGCCATATATCGTCCATTTAACGTCCATTTGACTTGAAATTTTCACACAATACCCTGTGGACATATCAGATAACAACAATATACATTTTATCAACCGCTCATCACTTTTTGCACATGTCAACAAAGTTACTAGATCTTTTAAAGTTGGAGTACCCTTTTTCAGTGGATCATATAGCATCTAAAGTTGTTGTTGTGTTGAAGATCAGCAATGGTCAAGCAGTGTTGTAGCTGTCACCTGACAGTTGATGACAGGCAGGCCAGGTCATCTGATAGGTCAGCTGACTGCTTGACCGCTAATCGGAGTGATCAGTGTAAATTGCACCCTTTCCTGTGTTGGCATAGATAGTGTTTAATCGCTGGATGACAGGCTGTGCTTGTGGCAAATTGGAGAGGAAAACCGGGGCTTCTAGTTGACCCACCCCTCTGTATGGGTGATAAATTTCTGTTTATATTCTCCCTTCCCCCTGGACCATGTTTTTATTAATTCTAGAGTTGATTTTGTGAGTACATACAAGTGATAATAGTTCAACCATGTCAATTAATATTCATTATTTATTTTGAGAGGTGATTTTGTGATTATATTCAAGGGATAATAAATTCATCAGTGAATTGATGTTAAGTAATGGTGAAAGAGTTGATTTTATGAGTACTTTCAAGCGATTTTAATTGAATAATCAGTTGCCTCTTTTGTTAAGGACCCTTTAGAAAAGTGGAAAATAAGTTTAGATATTTTTTAGTTGTATTTCATGAATATATTCAAGTGGTTAAAGTTAATGTATTAGTTGTCTCATAGTTTATTAAGATCTTTCTGGAAAGTGGAAATAAGATTGGAAAGTGGAAATAAGATTCGAAATTGTCATTGTTTTCCCCCGCTTCCTTTTAGAAGTACTCTCAACAAAACAAACTTCTTTTAAAAGTACTTTTAACAAACAAAACTTCTTTTTAGAAGTACTAACCCTACTTTTTGTTGATTGTATATCTCGGAAATGCATACTGCCAGTTGTGGGTTGATATTCTGACCCGCTTGTCAACATTTCTGAGGGTAGAGTGAGGAGAGAATAAGTATTTGACCTTTTGAGATTGAAATCCTGCGACAGAAAATTGAAACCAAATCTGAAACTTGAAATCATAAATTTTAAAAGCTGTGAGTTGGGTAAGTGAGGGAATCAAGAAGTGTGTTTTTAATAATCAAAGATTCAAATGTGACATAAAATGAAATGATAGCTGAAAGCCTTGAGTTGTGTAAGTGAGGGAATTCAGAAGTGTGTTTTCAATAATTAAAGATTCAAATGTGACATGAAATGAAATGATAGCTGAAAGCCTTGAGTTTGGGTAAGTGAGGGAATTAAGAAGTGTGTTTTTGACAGAAAATGAAATGATATCTGAAAAGATGGAATTAAGTAATCTTGAGCGGAGGTTATATGTTTGAGTGGCATGATTTCCACCATAACAGGATAGCCTAATTTACCTGTCATCAGAGTTCTTTTAATTGAATGTCCTTTTTATGAGGAAACATTATGTCTGATGGCTTCTGATATAGTCCTATTATGACAACTTTCTTGAGTTTTGATAATTAGATTAGTTTGTGTAAATTATTTATTCTTTTTGTGTGTTCGTCCACAGCTAATAATTGTGAGAAGGAAAAAATAAGTTGCCACCCTTGACTGCATCTAGTCTCTCAAATGTCAATTACTTGTTACTAATGTCCTATAGACCTATTTTCATGATTTTAACCCAATTAAGGGTTTAATTGCTGATCTCTCTGTATCTGCTGAACAGTTTTATTTATTTGTAAGCAAGTTTAGGAGAGTTCATGACTGAAATTGATCCATATTTTAGGCATAGTGTGATAAATTTCAGGCATGGTGGGCTAAATTTCAGATGAATCCAGTTCCCTGGGTGTTACCCTTAACAGTATTTAGTGATAACTGACAAGTCAAGTACAGCCGAACCTCTCTGTACATGTAGATGGCCTACTGGGTACAGGAATGGTGGTCTTTATCAAGAGTTGATATTTCTAGACTGGTTCATTTGAATTGAAAATGCTTTCTTATTATTCAAGATTAATTACATATCTTTCTTTCGGTACCTGTAGTTATCCATTTTAAAAATTGGATTGACTGTACGTCCAGCTGATACATGTATGATGTGATCTTTCTGGTCTAGTATTTGAGAAAGCAGGCTTGAATCTTGATCAGTTTATAGGAGAGTGAACTGAAATTGATCTATATTTTGAATATATAGGCATCTTGTCAACATTTTCAGCTGCAGTTTGTTGGGTGTTGCCCTGAGCTGTTGGAGTGTTAACGGACAGATCAAATAGTTCACAGACGCGGGACTTCCTTGATTTTATGCTTACCACTTGTTTCCTCTTCCGAATATTTTTTTCAAATATTATTAATAGAAATGTACTGCATTAACTAATGAAATTATGATTTAAAACGTTTTTTTTTATATTAAAAAAAATAATAAACCAATACATTTGGAAAATGCCCAAAATATCCCTGACACGGGTCTATGGAGAATGAGAATGTTTGTATCAAAATCAAATCATCTTCAAACGGATTTAAACAAACAAAAATCATAGTACATGATATGCACTGAATTAGCCACTTCACGGATATGTCTCAACATTTATTTTCTTCAATAGAAATAGCTGGCTTCTGATTTTCATTTCCTAAAAATTTGACTTCCCCCCCCCCCCCCAAATGTTCTTTGTTTGTATCACACTTTACTCTATGCATGGGACTACAGGGTTCAGTGGTGGTGCAGAAGGAGTCCAACATCAATTGATGAAATTGTGAAGCATTCAGTCACATTAACTTGTTATTAAAAGTGCCATACATGTGTGTATGAAACTGTGAAAGGAATACAGTACAGATAATTTATTAACTCATTTTTCTTTATGTGGAACTCAATTTGTACCCATGTGAGTTCTTTAACTGCTATCCATACTTAGCTTACAATACTAACATACAGCAGCACTATATTGCAGCTTTTATTGTTTATTTGTGATTCATGTAATTCATCATTACAGTTGTTATTCATCATGTGGTTGCCAGTCATTTAATATGAATGCATCATCGTTTAATTTTAATTCAGCATCACATGATTTGTTTTAAATGTTAACATGCACACTATTCAGCCTAGCGCACTTTAGTTTGCGAATGGGAAAATAGAAATATGTTTGTGATTATGATTATGAGTCACGGTTGCATGCATTTTATTGTTTTATTTTGATATTGACTGTTTAAAGACACATGTAAATGTGAATGGTTTTAGAAATGTACACATGATGTAGGATTGCTTTGTTAGGATCCTTTGATCACTCCTTTCCTGTCTATCAGTTCTGGTTAGGTATGGAGCAGTCTGCGTTGAGATGTAATACTGTCATTAGGCCATTTTAAAGTTGCTGACAATGCTAGGTTTATGCTGTGACCTTTTCAAAGCCAAGGTTGACAAGCAATTTATTTTTGCCATTTTCTCAATTATTTTCTTTTATGAACTGGATAAATGATTTTCATCAGCCATGTATGAATTTTCCATATATGTACTTCATTATTTAATTAGAGGATTATTTTCTATTTGAATTTATATGAAAACCTTGTTTGTTGGCCACTTTTTCTTTTGAAATATGTATGATAAGTTTATACTGCGTAATATTGCAATTGCCAGTGTTTGGGAACAAGATTATTTTGTCCCAAGTGTAATTGTTGACAAAATCTCTTTGTTTCCACATTTCGTATTAGGCATGGAGCAGTCGGTACTGAGATTGCTGGCCATTGACCACCTTGAGGATGCAGACAATGTGATGTCTGGGCAGTAACCTTCGACATCTCCGTTTGTCTAACTTTTTATACAATATTGAAAAATCAGTGATATATAGAACAGGACAGTTTTTGACGAAATATCTTGTTTCCACATTTCCCATTAGGCATGGAGCAGTCGGCTATCAGATCGCTGTCCATAGACCACCTCGAGGATGCAGACGATGCGATTGTCGGCGCGGTAACCTTCGCCAACTCGGCCGCGGTCGACAAACGCATGAGCAAGAGCAGTGACTCATTGTCAGCCGGCCTCAGCCAGCGACGATCAAGGTCTACAAGCGTCGGCGAGAAAGATGCAGAGTAAGTTTTCAAGTTCAAGTCAAGTTCTGTTTGGGGGTTTGTTTCTCTCCCTTTGTCATAGAACAATACTTTAGTTTAAAGGGGTCTAGTAACTTTGTTGACATGTGCAAAAACTGACACAGGGTTGATAACCCGTGTATTTTTGTGATGTGATTCCTTGGTAAATGAATGCTACATGACCATGTAATGAGTGAAAATGCAAAGTGATGTTCGCTATTAACTTATTGCATCTACTTTGTACACAGTTGAAAGTCTTTCAGGCAGACTTTCAAATTCGCTCACTTCAATCATAAATATCTTTATAACGTAAAGAGAAATTTGGAAAACCATGCTTCTATTGGTAATACAAATACAACAAGGTATGCAAGATACATGAGAGTTCAAAGTAAGAGTTTGTAGATTTGTACAATGTTACTAGATCCCTTTAATAGTCTTGACTTATCCAGGGTTGCCTAGTGCAAGAAGTTCTCAGAATCTTGTGTTTATAAATGGAAATTGTTCAAGTTCAACATGCACGTATGTGTGGAACCTGTTTATAGCTTTGTGTATCATAGGGTGGCCCCAGCCAGAGAGGCTCAAGGGCAAACTGCATAAGGGAAAAGCGCAGAGTAGTGTTTATAAATGGAGAGCACGTTCATTCTTTTTTTTGAGTGGGGTGGAAGGAGTTGCTATTATTGTTGTCTAAGGGATAATTTAGCCTCCACACTAATTTTTTTTCTAAACTGTCCTGTTCGGGCAAGTAAAATCATACATTTTGAAGTTTTACCTGCCCAAGTATAATATTTACTTGCCCTCTTACTTCTAGATGAAATTACATTATTCTCTCATAATTATTTAGTTGCCCGACCAGGCAAGCAAACCATACAATTTATGACATTTTACTTGCCTGACACCATGTTTTACTTGCCCTGGGCATGCAGGCAAGTGCTAGTGTCGAGCCCTGGGATAATTGGGATTGACCAGTGTAGGAAAGAGGGGTCCAGAGTATAATAACAAATTAATTAATAGAAAGTGTTCATGGTCAAAATCTATTTAACCAATTTTCACTTTTGATGTTGCTGTTTTTTGGAGGAGGAAGGCTGAGTGAGGTACTCTCTTAAGTATTTTATTACAGGTGGTCAAGCTTTACCAGTAAAAAGGCAAGGACAGTGTAAGTGATTGTGTTCATAAATGGAAACTGTTGAATTTCAACAGTCATGACGCAATTCGTTTTTTATTTGTTTTTTTTAGAGGGGGTGGGTATTATTATTTTTTAAAAGTTCTAGTAGAAGAATATAACTTGCTCTTTTGTGTAGCCAGTTGGGCCCCAGCCGGAGAGACGCTCAAGGTCTTCCAGCATAAGGGACATGGAAAGTAATCAAGTTCAACATGTGTTTAGTCTTGTGTTGAACACCTGTTCAATACTATTTTTGTTTGGTATAACATGCACTCCCCAAATACGCCAGCCTGCATATTTTCTGACTTTAGTCCTAAATTGGTTAATTATTATTTTTTTTTTTTTTTTTTAGCTGCAAGTTTTGTTTTTCTCCATGTAGGAAAAACTGTACTTATGAGTTTATTAATAGGCATGGTAGCCTAGGGGAGGAGGATACCGTGTATTTAAAAATGGAAAACATTCAAGTTCAAAATGAAACAATTATTTTTAACTTTTCTTAGCTTCGGTTTTAGTTTTCATTTCAGTTCATTTAAGTTTCCCAATATATCAAAGTCAAGTTCAACATGTGCCCCACGTGTAATTTTCTTCATTTTGTTAAGCGTTAGATGCAGTTTTTCATATTACCACATACCTCCAGGTATAGGGTAGGGATCACAAATTGATTCTTAGCGCAAGATTGTAAGTGTGTTATTGATTTTATTTTTAATAAATCAATATATTTCTAGATCCACAATCGCTCATCCGTCAAAACTACAAGAGTTATCCCACCTGTTCAGTTGATAGTCTTTTATAATGATCTAATAGTGTAGAATATACCTGAATTTGTGACTTAATGTGGATTTGTCATAATTCACACTTGCACACACCCAATAAGCTTTTGTTGCTTTGCTGACTGATAAACAGAGATTGCGTGAAAAGGCTTTCTCGTTCTCCTTTCTTGTTCAGACCTCATAGCACAATTTATCATGCTGTTTCTATATTTTGTCATTCAGTTAGTTGTTGAAATGTAGTAAAAATCACTGGGCAGTAGGTATTCAATCTGACATTAATGTTCATTTTTCCACCATGTAAACAGTGTTCTTTTTCCATGAAACTATCACAAATCATTCAGAAGAATCTTACAATGATATTGGTATACGAATGAAGTCTCAAATACCAATTTTGGAAAAACCTTACAAAGTTAATTAATAGCTTTAACCCATTGAAGGCAATTTTATATTACAAATTGTGTTGTTGAACACATACATTAGGTCCATATTCCCCTACACCGATATCTTGGGCACCAAATTCCATTGGTTAACAGAGACAATTTGAATGGGGTTTCGGTTTGGCATATTCTAGAAGAGATCCCAGGGGATGCTCTTATCTTGTCTGCATGCTTGCAGAGAGACATGTGTGTGCAAACATGTGGTTTAGTATGTCAAGGATGAGCACTTCCCCAAGGAAAATAAATTAGGATGGTGACCAGTCTATGTTTCTGCTTGGTGAAAAATTGGAAACATAGTTGTTATAGTTATTTAAACAAATTTTGTATTATTTAATGCTGTTAGGTAAACAAAAAATCCCGGCCCGTTCTCGGATCGTTAGAATTCTATATCGCTAACGAGATCTCGGATCGGATCGGATCTCGGAGAAAAAAAAAATTGCAATTTGCTCTGAAAAAATGCAGCGTTGTAGACTCATCTTTCTTGTTTTATATGGCAAAAATATTAATAATAATGACGTTTCGAGGCATGTACATATCAATTTTTACGGAAAAATAATATTCAGATTATTCAGAGTTTCGCAAGAAAAGTATTTTTTCGATGGTTTGTTCGGCATCGCACCACACGTTTCACAGAAACTCAACCCGCCAATCGCGTGGAAAACCGCGCTTGTGAGCCACTGCCGGGCCACTGCCCTCAAAAATCGGCTATAAATTACCCTTTTAGGGAACCACACAATTCTGGTAATCTACTTACATGATAACATGGCATCTGAAAGCCGAACAGAATACAAAATAACCCCCCAAATCAAAGACAAAACTGCTGAATTATCGATATATTTCCAAAGAAAAAAATCGGATTACGGACGGCTAGGCCTCGAGAGAACTCCAATGAGTTAGCTAGCTATAGCTTGCATGCACATGCAACAAGTTATTAGGCGTTAATTTGGTCGTATTACTTTGCGTGTGTTATGGTGAACGTTTTTTCTTACGCGAGATCCCTCCGAGATCCATCCGCCGAAAATTGGGGAATTCCCGGCGGCGGATCTATATCTGCACACGCAATTATACAAGCAAACGGGAGCGGTGTAGTAATTTTTTATCGATATTTTGCGCAATTGTTTTCATTGTTTAGGGGCATATTTTTGTTTCCGCCCAGCTATCAAACGCCAAGAAATCATGTAAGTAGAATATCAGAACATTTTTAAATGTGCAAATGACAATAAAACGTATTCAGAGCCACATTTTGAATGCACTGGCTTATTAGCTCGATCATACAGACATCCAACAGACGTCTCCCCTCGAGTATCGGCGTAACTTTGATTGCACATCCGTCCACAACATCGTTCAAATGACTAGCAATTTCGCGCATCCTGTTCAATTTTCGACCACAAAACGAACTGACGAACCAAGAATTTCTCCAAAATAACCACTCATAAAGTAAACAATATTGATTTCCCCATTTCTTATTTAAATTACACTACTTAATGGACTGTCAAACATACACATGTTCAATTATCACTGGAGAAAATGGGTCGGCAAAATCTTCCGATATTTTCTACCGAGAAAAAATATTTCTCGGATCCGTCTCGGAATCGGCTCGGAAGCCATTACCGCCGGGATCTCGGATCGGATCCGGATCGGATAACAGCATTAGTATTATTTATGTATTTATTTATTCTCTTAGTGGGCTAGATAATGCAGGGGGTTAATTGTTTTGTCACATCCTTTTCAGAGGAAATGGGTTTATAACTGAGAATATTTTCCCTGTAGTAGCTCATTACATTTGAACTGTCAGTGATTTTCACATTTCTAACTCTTGTCATATCAGTTTCATTGAATAGAAAAATGCAGAAACTGCATTTTAATTAGTGACCTTTTTGTATAAAAGCATCTTGATTTAAAGGGAAAGTTGAGTTTTGGTAGAGAGGGCGCTAGACTACTTAATTGGTTTGTGAGGTAATGAAAAACTGAGTGTAAAATTTGAAAGAGCATAATATTTAAACAATAAAATCATCTTTGTTTGATCAAAATCGGTTCAGAAACGGCTGAAATATCCATAAATATAACAATTTGTAATAAACCCGGGGCCCCAGGTTTATTAGAGAATTTTGAACCAGCTGTTAAAAATTCAAAAAAATGCTTCCTCTTTTCAAAAAAGTTACAAAATAGGTATTTTAATAGTTGTTGGTTATTTCTCTATCTAATCACTATTTCAACAAAGCATCACATGCACAATATTTTATTCAAAATGGTTGAAACCGATGAGTGTTTAGAGAGCGCCCTCTTACGTTTTAACGGCTCTTTTTGAATGATAACATGATCTTTACTACGTCATTTGTAATTTTGTGTTCCTTTCTAGTTATAACTATTAGTTTGTAATGTAATGATGCAGGTTTTGGTTAGCTAAAATTCAGTTTCACTAAAACTGTACTCTCCTTACCAGAACTCAACTATCCCTTTAAATACAAGTTCATTTTACTTTTGTATGTGCCCTTGTCCAGATTAATCATCCATACTTTAATCTCTTTTTTCCCAATCATAGATTTCTAGCCTTCCTCATTAATCTGATGCTTCCCTGAGAAGCAATAAATGCAAGTGAAATACTTGAGAAATGATATGCCCTAGTAGAGATGATTTACACTTTAATTCTTATAATGGTGCTCACATTCTAGTCCTCGGAGAAAATTGACTCTCAATTAGGCTTTCAGGACCAGTCCCCAAAAATACTCAGGATGGGTATTCTCTATGGAGTATTGCATTTTATACTTCACTTAGTCATAAATGGGTTAAGTAATAAATAATATAAAGATATCAAAGTATGCATTTTGCCCTTGTACTTATTTATTGATTTAATTTGGTGCCTCACATTGCTTAATTCACTGATCTTACCAGACTAGTGCTGAAGCTCTGTCTTCCCTGTTATCCATGCTTAACGGCCTCTTATTTATGTTTTTTGTTAACACATGCCAGTATCTTTTTTACTGGTTTATATTTATCAAATTTATTAAATTTTCATCATTGATGGACCTCTTTGCATCCTTCATCGATAGATTGTGTTTTTTTTTTAAAGCTTTTATTGAAGCCTAAGCCACAATGTTGCCATGTTCCAATACACAGTACAACTGTGTTGAATACAACATGTTATGTAACGTTGTGTTTTGTTATCTTCCATAAGTCCAACTGAGTACAAGTACATCATGTAAATAGCATAGAAATCAATTTAAACAAAATACAGTAAAAACCTGTGTATAGTGACCACCTTAGAGAAACATGGAAAGTGGCCACTTTAGACCTCTGACCTCTAGACAGGTTCTACACCATTATTTTTCTCTGCAGGGGATCACTTTTAGTGGTCACTTTGGGCATGTTGGCTGCTATCTAGACAGGTTTGACTGTACTGTTATTCTGAGAGTACAAAAATGGCAGCTGCTTGGCCACATTTTTAGAAGGCATAGCTACTCTTACCAGTTATTTACATTGTATATCGATGGTTAGACCTTTCACACCTCCCATGGCATAAACCCTCTGCCTGTAGGGAAATGGGACTCTAGCCAACAAGCTTCCGCTGAGGTGCTACTGAAGCCTATTTATTTGATATTTCTTGTCTGACGAATATGTTTATTTTAGTACCATTGTATTGCCAGTAGTTATTCATGTACATCACCTGGATGGGCTTTTAAGTGATTAAGTAGTTTTGTACTTTGACGAGGTGTTATTGTTAAACATGCTAACATGTCATATGTTGACTACATGGATTGTTAAACCTTACGATGCCTGTATGCATATTTTCCCCCCTTAAGTACAAGCCTGTTCTGACAAGTGAATTTCAAACCAAAAATTGAAAGAAATAGCATTGATACTATGAGGTGCTATATATGGGAACATTACTGTTGAGTGACAAATTCATATAATATTGGCCACCTGTCTATAAAGGCCAATTTCTTGTTTTAAATATGATGACACACGCGGTACCCCGGGGTACCGTTGTACCCCGGGGTACCGCGTTGTGTAGCGCCATCTTGTGTCCACTCGAAGCACAATCATATTGCGTTGTGTATGCAGTGTAGCGCGCGATTGTATGCACGCTATACCCTGGTACAGCCCTAACAAATAAATAAATAATTAAACAAAATGGCGGATATTCGTTTGGTACCCCTAGGGTACCATTTATGTCATCATATGATTCTTATCTCCTAGGGTAGCAGTGAATATCAAAATGAACCTGTCTGTGAAGACCACTTGCTCATAAAGACCATGTTTGTGTTTCCTTTGGGTAGTCTTTATTAAAAACAAGGTTTGCCTTTAATACAGCATGCGTACCACATACCTGCAAGAGTCCGTTCTTGTTTTTGTTTATATTATTTTGTTAGCATTATTGAATTATCGTTTTTGGGGGATTTTTTTAACTGCACATGGATTTGTTTTTTCCCAGAGTAATCTACCATGCACAGTGTGTAAATGTTACTGAGATTGAGGAGATAATGTACAGGCTGTCTGAATGTGATGACAGAACCGTTTTTCCCCACCAGGGGCCTGTAGCCAGTAGACTCACTTTCACTCGGTTATAATACCTTTGCGTACTGCTCATCATGTTTTCTATACATGTTGTCTGGCTCTATCTTTATTTTCTCTCAATTTTATAATCTCATGTTCTCTTTTTTTCATATCAAAGCCCTACAGTCAGGTTTTGTTGTACCCTTCACAAATGGGGAGTATTTGAAAAGAAAATTATAATTGTACCAAAATTAACTAGTAATTAACTTCCTTATTGATGGCATGTTCAGGCAGTTCAAACCAAGATTGACGAAGAATTAGGTTGCCTAGTTGAGCAAGTACAATTTTGATTAATTTAGCATGGTGGACTGAATCTCATTTTGAAGGCCCCGAGCCAGAGCTTGACAAGACATGTCTGATGTCTTTCACATTGAACTTTCCCTTGTAGTAAGAACTTCAGCTCAACATAATTTCTTTGTTAAAATATTAATATCAATTTGTTTGTGTCCGCATATTTTTGAGTCAAGTTATTTACTATTACAGGAGTGTCGTGGTATATTGGTTCAGGCCTTTTGTCTTTTAATACGAAAGTTGTGGGTTTGATTCGTTAATGCGGCACGTGTGTCCTTCAGCATGACACCTAATCCACATTTGATGCTCTCGAGCTAGGTGTAGTAAATGGATACTTCACAGTTCACCCACCTTTAGCGTTTCGTAGATATCTTATTGTTCTTAAGTTCTGAATCAATCATGAATACTGTTCCTCAAATGGCAACAATTCTGTATCAAACTCAAAGGAAAAAAAAGGAAACTCAAGGCTCAATCGTTGGAATCGTTGAATCATGACAAACTCGCTGTTATGAAATGCTTGAACACCTCATTATGGCAGCTCAGCTAAAAGCAAAGATAATAATGCTCCTAGTGCTTTGAAACTAACGTATTTGCCGGTGTATAAACCGCACCTGTGTATTAACCGCACCCCCATAAAAAATAGAAAAAGTGTGGTTAATACGGTATTAACCGCACCCTTTTTTTTTTTTTTTTTTAAAGGTGCGGTTAATACACCAGCAAATACGGTAATGCTCTCTGAGTGCCATGAATCTCTTTGTGATAAAATGTAATATGAAAATGGATATTATTGTTATTATTATTTTTTGTTTTCTCTCTCTCTCTCTGTCTTCTTCTTACAATGTACAGTAGCGCGTACGAGGAGGGGTCTTCATCAAGGACAAGATCAAAAAGTGAACTTGAAAACGAAGTGAGGAAACTAATGCAGCAACTACACATGGTAAGATTGATATTTAACCCATTCAAGACTGTTTGATTCTGGTATAATGATTCTCTATAGACTGGAAAACATGAGTATTTGCAAGACCCGTCGTGAGTGAGTTATTTATAGTCCAGTCATCGTGTATTTATGAAAAGCAGAAACAAGCCTTATATTCCCATTTACATTCTGCTTGGAATTGGAAAGCTCAGTTGTTGTTTTGTTTTGTTGACTCGATATGAAACAGAAATGCATTATTTATAGCATTACGTTCAGAGTGTTTATTTTTTATTTTTTGTCAGATTCTTCTCCTCTTTCCCCTTCTCCCCATTCTCGTCCTCCCCTCCTCTTCATCTTCCCCTTCCTTCTCTTCTTGCTCATCCTCCTCATCCTCCTTCCTTCTCTTTCTCTCTCCTCTCCCCCCCGCCTCTTTATTTCTCATCATGCCTCTTATAATATTTACCAGTGGATTTGGCTGGAAAGGAATGTCTAGATACATTTGTTTGTTTTGTTGTTGTTGTTGTTGTTGTTGTATTTGTTTGTTTTGGTGGGGGTGAATCTGGTGTGTTTCTGTTCCCGTTATTTACCAAATGATAGTGTGCAATGTTGTGAATTGTCTCTGATATGTTCGGCATAGTTCATAAAAATGCTTTTCATTTTCTTTCCTTTTGAAAGGATCCTACAACTAATTGAATATACCTTTAATAAGATGTAGGTGAGCATATATCGCTTCAAGCTATCCAAAAATTGAAAAAATGCAATCATCAAAAAAAATAAAAATATCACCACATAATGCATCCATTTCAACTGTTCAATTTGTTGTTTGCAAATTTTATATTTGATCATTAAAAGAGAAATTACTTTTATTTTGCAAATCAAATAATAAGATTCTCTATGGAAAATAACTTTTCTCTTTATTCAAGTATCAGTAGGGATTTCAAAAGGTCAGATACAAATAACTTTTTAATGTAAGTGTTTATACTGTTAACCTATTATTTTTCAATCTGCCAAATTTGCATGCTCTTGAAGTAATTTGTTATAAATGTCTTTATTTAAAGTAGCTTTCTAGTTACAAAAGTACATGCAGTAAAAAAAAATGTTTTATTCATTGTTGTTATAAAAATGGCCTTGTAGAAACTTTTAATAAGCAAGTTATTTACAGATTTCAAAACATTCCAAATTTTTACATCTATGCCATTTATATCTCAAGCATAATTAGAGAGTTATGATTTACAAGGATTGTCACATTATTACGTTTTAGCTCCAGCAGCTAGTTACTGCCAGACAATTGCAAGCATTTTCTTTTAATAGATGCAGATGCCATTAATCTGGCTAGAATATGCAGAATGTGAGGATATGAATAGATAAGAAGACATCTGTAATATGTGGCTTAAGATTTCCACAGCTGTATCAATGCGCGGAGGGCCTTCCAGGATTAGGCTAAGAGTGACTTAATCCGAGCCACGTGGGTTGTTTCTTTAAGGAGCGTGTTAGTCAGTGCTTTGTCCCTTGGGGAGTGTGCATGACTTCCCTACACACCCACACCCACTGACATACATACATGTTGGTTGCGTAAACTTCAAGAGCCTCGCTTCATTTTCCCTCTTTTTTTTTTCTTTCTCACACCTTTTGTCATTAAAAAACAACTGAAGAAATACTTGTATTTGGAAACCTATCACATATTTATTTATTTTATTTGTAAATATAAATGGTCATTCAGTGTATCTTTTCATATTATTGTTATGTGACGAGCATTGACATCACATATATCAAATATAGAATATTAGATATAAAACTTAAAATATTAAATTTTCTATCAATTCTTTGACTTATTATTTTCATTGGGGCTTCATAAAATACTCGGGAGTTATATTTTAGTCTATAGTATTTGCAAATATCTTTAATACACAAGTGAACGTTTCATGAATGTTTTTAAAGGTTAGCTTTCAAGTTCTTAGCAAAATAAAAAGCAAATTTTTAATCAGCCTTACAAAGACTTGCATTCATAAAACTAATTGTTTTGTTGTACTAATTCAGAATTAATTAATACAAATTAGCAAAGAAAATAGGCTTCGCTGGGAATCGAACCCAAGACCTCCAGATTGCAAGACTTCTGCTACCATCATTGCCCTGTCAGCTTATCATATTAAAATATATATACATCTCAACAATATGATTATAAATATCCGCTATTTTATTTGTGACTTTGGGGTATACGGAAGTAGCTACATGTATTACCTCAGAAAAAGATGGATACTGTTGTGAATCTATTATTTTTTATTTTGTTCATATTTTGTAAAGAAAATTATATGTATTGCTATATTTTGCTAGTAATCATTATTTTTAAATATAGCTGTTATTTAATTTATCACTTGACTGACATTGCGTTTTTTGTTTTTTTTTCTTTCTTTTTTTGTCGATTCAGGAACGGAGACAGAAGGAAGACATGCAGAGCAGAATAGCCTCGCTTCAGACTGAAAGACAACGACTTCAGTCAGAGTCCACAACGGCCGCTGTGCAGCTACAACAATTCAAGGAGTGGATCTATCAAGGGGATAAACCTATTAACTAGAGATAAACCCTAATAACTAGCAGTTGAACTAATTTGTCAGTCCGGATTCAATCAGATGATTATCAATTTGATCAAGAGAGCATGGCCGCTGTACAGCTACAACATTTCTAGAAGGAGATCTGTCAAAGGAGTTTATCTGTTAACTAGCAGTTGAACTATTCTCAGTAATTTTTCAATCCTGATTTAATCCTTTTATAGTGAAAGAGAGAGAGATTCAGACCAAATCTACAATGGCCGCTGTGCAGCTATAACAATTTTTTTCGGAGACTGTTAAATCCGCATTGATCATGATATGGAATATACTGAATCTTCAAGGGGTGATGTGCAGCTGCAACAGTTCAAGAAATGGATCTATCTATTAACTGGTCAAGGGAATAAACACATACGCTCTCTGATCTTAACTATTGACTGAGACAAATTCTGACCATATATGATCTCACCTGGGTCATATTTGTCTTCCTATAAGTGCGTTGTTGTTCCATCTCTCGTTGCTGAATGGCATGCTCAATAGCCTGCAGTTTGCAAAGAAAATGTCAGTGAGTTGGATGAAAATTTGGTGCTATGATAGAAATGTTACCTGCTTGAAAATATGACCTTTTCTGTTGATGAAGACCAATGTCTGAAGATGGAGCTCTGTAAGACCATATTCAAGACTATGTCATATAACATGCATTCCCCAAAGACCACAGCCAGAGTTTACATGGGTCCAGTCCTAGATGGGTTAAGTCTTAATTGCTTTATTGTACTGAAATCCACAAGAAAGGATTTTCCCCATCATGAAGGTCTACGGCTTAATGTTTATATAATGTTAATGTATGGAAGCCTAAAAGTATGCTAGTTCTTGGTCCCTGGTCGTCAAGACCTGGTTGAAGGTCCAGGTTTTAGGTCTAGCATCTAGACCTATTGCTCGTACAGCTTTCCCAACCACACGTGAAGGAGTGTATTTTTGTCCAATTATAATCATTTAGGTGCTAATACAATGAAAAGCTGATATCATAAAGTCAGACAAATAATGATTTGAACCTTGTTTTTTGAAGATTATATGATCCCTATGATGTACATGCATGTCACAATTATTGTAGGCTGCAGTTTATGTGGATACTTTCGGAATGCTTAGTTAAAAAGGAGTTACTGAAACCCTTAGGTGTAACTCTAATAATAACAGAAAGCAGAGTACTCTTTTCACAATTCTCTATAGTGATGTTTCCTTACCATATCCATTCCTTTTAAAACCAACAGTATAAACCTTTAGTTAATCTAGACCAAAATTAAGTTAAATTTGTTCCATTCCAACTATTGTAATAAAATTAACATAACCATTTGTGTTGTCAAAATGTAAGAACTTCAGATTATTTTTAATTTTCAATACCACAGACTAGCCAGTGTATTAATCATTCATTTCAGTGTATCACTGAACTTCTTAGCATGTAATTTTTCTCTTTTTATTGTGTTTGTCATGAAGTCTGGGTCACATGCTTAAATTATGATTAGCTCAAATGTCCAAGCATATCGAGTGAAATATATTTGACTTGCATATCTACGTGTCTTGCCGTTTTTGACAGTTAAAACATGCGGTGTGTACGCATCTCATTCCTGTTCATCCAACGGTATTTTCATATATGTGACCTTACACCACAAAAACGACCGTTAAGTCTTGGTGGGAGTCTCTCTTTAATTAGCCAAAATTTTCAAATTTTGTTCAGAATATGAGATTCTGGATTGTGGTAATATGTGATTCATGTCTTGTACCAAAAAAAAGTCATGTGATTCTTGGCTGATTTCCTGCAGTTTGAAATGACTCAAATAACTTTCCCAAAAAATACACCAAATTTGATTTCCCATTCATTATTGAACTCTATTTCCATATCTGTTCCAAGTAAAATAGGAAATCAATTAATTATGGACAATTTTGGGTCTAAATTTAGTTGCGGTACGTGACTTTTTCAATGTTCGTAGTGAAGGTTGTGTGGTAAATTTGGTTGTGTAATTATTCAGATGGTTGCCTCGGGAAATGATTCCAAACATACCAGTAATTTCATCATTGTAAAACGATTTCCCGATAATGGTTCTTAACAACATTTCTTTTGATTTGGTGGCTTTTGATAGTGAGTTGGAGCTGGATGATTTCTTTCTAGCGTGCTTTGTTCTGGCTCGCTTGACATTGCCTAGAACAATAACCTATGAAGAATGAAAAGCTGTGACACCACACTTCCATACTCTCTGTTCAACAATGACCAAAAAGGATACTGACATTGACCAGAAAACAAACAAAGAAACAAATGAGAAAAAAGGCCAATTGATACCTACTTCCCTGTAGGTGTGCTTTTGTTCCAACCACTTCATCCCCATCTCTAACAATGACCAAAAATACTTCTAACATTGACCAGAAAACAAACAAAAAAATAAACATGAGAAAAAAGGCCAATTGATACCTATTTCCCTATTGGTGTGCTTTCCTTCCGGCCACTTCCTACTCATTCCGCTTTTAGAATCCATGGTTAGAAAATGAGACGACCCTTCCTCTGACTCACATCTTCCTGTTTGGGGACAGACAGACTGTATTTTCCCTTTCCCCAAATTTTCACATTTTTATTCTCGGACAAGCTTTTAAATGGCATTTTCTTTCATACTACATGTATATAAAGACAATAATCTTGCAACATTTGCATTTTGACTGGCATAAGGCGGACTGTATCTGTATGGCTGTCCTGCACTTTTATGTCGCGAGTCACTCTGAAATTGTCGTGGGTTTGGTAGGAGTGAATCAAGCCTGAAGGAGGGTTGAGATGGATACATACACTGCAATCACTACATTTTCTCTGTTATCCTCAAATTCCGTTTTTGGTTTTCACTCGCTTTTAGTTTGGGACTGAATTTGTTATTTCATTTTATTCTTCAGACAACATTTAAATTACAGTGAAATACAATTAGAAAGTGGATAACAAAATTATGCATATGAATGTGACTTTTTCAATAAAATTATATCTAAATGAACAGCTGTAATATATATAAAGAGCACATCTGATGATAAATATTACATGTGGGCCAAATAGTATATAGCATTTTGATAAAACATAATTATGGCCCAAAATAAAGATTTATAAGTAGTTTCTCGACCTTTAGTTTAGGATCGTTGGTAACCGGTCATCCAATTATAATGTTTTGTTCACTTCTCTGTTTGAACACTACATTTGTGTCATAAAATCTTGACTATAGAAGAAGGAAAAACTGTTCTACTGCATTTGTATATTATGTTTATATAATTTATATTAACAAATATATGTATACCACCATAATTAAGTATTCTATGTATATTTGAATGTTGTACTTAATTATGTTATAATCACACTATCTGCATATTAAAATATGTGTGTGGTATCGGTTAAACCATGTGTTTCCCTATCATCTACCCTGTAAGTTCTTGTAACACAATGAGTTAGTGAGCATTTTGCAAAATACAGAGATTGATATGAGAACAACAAATGCAAGTGTGTTCATAGAAATTAACATGAATGGAAAATAGAATGTGTGTGATACATGGTGGATTGAATGTGAAAATAATTCATCTTACATTTTGTTTTTGTAAAAGAATTAAGTTATCTATGTGACCACTAACACGATAACTCATATTTCAATGTCAGTTTTTAAAAAAATGACAATATCTTGTATGTGCCCCAGACCATTTCCCAAGCTATCTATGCACGGTTTTCAGGAAAATCTGTACATACTAAACTTTACATTTATATCATAATTATATAGATTCATATATAAACAATTATGTCTCGATTGGCATTACTAAACGTGTTAGTGTAGATATTCGTACTTATTTCAAGCTGATTTTGATTAGTGTTAGTGGAAAGCATTAACAGAATATTCCGTTGGATAATATTTGATTACCTAGTCACTAGTGCCATTCAGTTCACTTTCTATAACATTGTGTCAACTGTTAATTAAGACATGTATGTGTATCATAATACAGGGTGGTTTTTGTCAACTGTCAGTATTAGGAAAGCATATACAGATATTTACCAGAATAATTGATATGATTCGTTTTGTAGGAATTTAACTCGCTTCATTGATGAAGAGCGGATTAAAAAAAAAACATTACAGCATTTCATCAAACCCAAAATTAATTCCTTATTTAAGAATTGACATTGTTTTTATGTTTTGCTTTTTATTTTGCTACAAATAGAAAATATGATAAATTTTCAGCTTAATCGTTGGTCAAATGAGTCAATCGTGGATAATTCTTCATTACAAATTGGAAACTATTTAAGTATTATCACTTGTAAAATTTATGTCATTACATATATCAGAGAATGTTCATGTGTTTTGTAATATATTGATACTGTTATTTTGTAAATATCTTTTCAAAGAAATTAAAAAGAGCAGGAGAAATAAAAACATGAGAGTAATTTGTTTTATTGTAGTCATCCAATAATCACATATTTTCTATGGCAATATGAATATACAATATGCATTGGTACAAGCCTAAACATAATGATTTGATTTGATATCACTTTACTGTAAATTCAACAAAGGAACAAGAGTAAAAGTGAACATACATAATAACATGTTACATTACAATAATAAAAGTAGCCCAGGACATGATGCATAACTGTCAATACAGGGCATAAACATGATACAATACAATACATTATGTAAGATTTAATGAGTAGAATAGATTCAATAATCATGTTTAATAGTTATAAATCAATTAAATAAAAACAAAAAGAGGACCAGTAGGAATGAAGAGTTCATATCGTTAAAAAAATAATTATCATTTTAAAACTAATCAATTATTAATACACACCGATTTGCTGGCCATTTTTATATCCAATGCTTCAAATCAGTCTATCATTCAATGTACTTGGGTTTGTCAAATGGATGCAGTGGTATTTCAATTTGAATGCGTATATGTACGTGTCTTTTTTGTGTGTGGGTATTTGTGAGTGTTTGTGTGTGTGTGTATGTGTGCATGCGTGTGTGTCTGTCTGTGTGTGGGTATTTGTATGCGTGTGTGTTTGTCATATTTCCATTTTCACTAGAAAAGCAATAAAAGTACAACAAAATGGATCTCGCCTTATAGCTGCCCAAAAATGAAACAATTTTGCCGGAAGATTGTACGGAATATGACACAATATTGTATAAATGACATGATTATGCCTGAAAACTCGAGAGGGCTGTAGCCCCCCTAGCCATGCCCATGGTCAAACATGGTCAAGCCTACAGAAAATGTCCAGTATTATGAAATCAAAAGTGGAGCAAACTGTCTTATCTTGTATTGTCGATTTCAGTATTTATAGTTTCTAACATATAACACAATATGGAGTTGATGTTCTAATCAACATTTATTTGATGACATTATCCCAAAATATCTGACTCTGGAAAATTACAGTATTGGGAAACAAAAAATTTAAAATATTTTAAAGATTTAAATTTAGTCATGGACAAACACATTTTGTATTCAATTGAATTACTGAGGAGAGGGACACAAAATAATATAAGGTAAATTGAGGCCAATAATTATTTTTTTAGAAATGAACGATGCTGATCGACGGGGATTTGTGAGTGTACGTGTGTGTGTGGGGGGGGGGGGGGTGGGGGTGGGGGGGGGGGGGGGGGGGTGGGGGGGGGGGGGGGGGGGGGGGGGGGGGGGGGCGGGTGAGGACGCATTATGTACCTCATTATATTCCCACCCTTTCTATATAACATAATGCCACTTTTTTCACGTTCTCGACAAATTTGGGGACTCGCCCTTCCCTGATGATCAATGGAATTAGCTAAAGTATTTGTGTCAAGGATCGACCTCCGACTCAGATCAGAACGCGAGCGGAGAGGGAGAGCGCAAAAACGCGCTCTGGGAATAAGTGGGAAAATTGTTTTGGTTTGGATGGAAATGAAATTGATTGGTTGGATATGCATAGCAATAGTTTTAAGTGTACATTAATATAGATACCCAGTTAAGGTCTTTTTATTTTAAAGTTGTTCATAATGTCATAGCTGTAAACTCATTTTATAGCTTTCTGATTGTATTGGTGATATGATTAATGAGATTTACAGTATATTCTGATTTTAATTATTTATTTGGTGTGGATACTGGGAGCAGGCATGATAGGTGTTACTTTTTTATTCTTATGTTTAACATTTTATATCATTCGAAGCAAATTCCAACAGGTAGATCCTTTATCTCTTAGTGTCAAAATGAAACAGAAAATTGAATATAGAATAGCAGACAACAAGGGGAAATTAAGCTCTCATTTAAAAAAATGGACACTTTCTTTTATATAGAGCTTTGATTTTGAGTCCTCTACTTGCTATGGTTATTAATTAGTATTAATAGAAAGTCAATATGATGATTTATTTCAGTCATTTTGTATATATGGGTGATACAGTGGAGCCCCACCTAGACAGAACCATTTTGGTATTTTTGGATTGTGATTCTTATTTGATAGAACATACAAATTATAATTGTATATCCATGGTCCGTACTACGGTGGGACTCCGCTGTATGCAGATCGAGGGACATTTTTGTTGTGTAGTACTGATGTGTTGTGTTGTCTTTTTATTATTTCTTTTTTGTTGTTGTTGTTGTTATTCATTACGCTCCGTTCAGGATTATCTTACTCACTTCTGTTGTAAACAATTTATTGTAAATATGTTATCATGTTGCATTGTGATTACAGTTTTCAATAAAAATATAAATACACCAAAAAAAAACCAAAAAAAAACGCGCTCTGGGATCGGAGAGCGCATTAATACGTTGAGCGCCAGCTTTCGTTCATTACATTATAGTGACTGCAGTCAATTCAATTCAAGGAGTGTCTTTGTTTAGTGTCTTGTTTTTTTTGAGATTGTAAACATGACTGAGCAACAAATTACCGAAGAAGAAGCAGAATTGTATGATAGGCAAATACGGCTATGGGGTCTAGATGCTCAGAAAAGGTGAGTAATCTATGAAAAATTCCATTAAAAAAAGTTACTTGTTTTTGTTCAGTCCCACTAGTTGTGTTTTGTGTCCGTGAGTGTGATATGTAACAGTAACAATTGTATAATTTGTAACTTGAAACAAAATTGAAAAGTTCAATGCATGAAGTCATAATCATCATCATAGTCATTAAGTTTTACATAGATCATAGTAGATTATTGAATAAAACATATTAAAAAAGAAAGGGGGTTTTGCCCTTGTCCTTGTATAACTATAAGTTGTAGAGGAGTATTTTGTCTTTTTGATGTTTTAAAAATCAATTTGCATTTTATTTTATTTAATATTGACTAGACACTAGTCACTAGTGGAAATTTAGCAGATCATATGCAGATGGTGAGAGTAGTTCAGAAGAATGTTTGTATGACTATGGGACATGTAAGTTGTAACAAAGTTTATCATTTGGAAATTTGTTTACGTGAACTATACAACCGTTTGACGTCAAAGAAATGTATTACGTTCCGACTGTTTGCTGACAAAAAACATAATACAAATTGTACAAGAGTACCTAAATTGTTTGCGCGATTAAGATCATGGGACCATTATCTTTATAAGTTTATAATCCATTTGCTATAAGACATAAGTTATTGGTGTACCAGTACAAATAATTCATTGTTATATTAAAATGAATCATTTGAAAATAAAATGTGATTTGTGTATTTATTGAAATATGTTTTCTTTTCAAATTGCAGACTGAGAGCTAGTAGCCTACTCGTAGTTGGTCTTGGTGGCTTGGGAGCTGAAGTCTGTAAAAATATTGTGCTGGCTGGAGTGAAGGCTATGACTATCATGGACTCCGAGAGTTTGGTGAAGAATGACAGCAGCTCACAATTCCTGGCCTCTAGAGACGATCTCGGAAAGAACGTAAGTCTAATAATTAGAGTCTATTTGTGTAATCCCTTGAATTCTCCTAAGTTTATTGCTTCTTACCAGATGTGTTAGGTTTGATAGAGCTCTTATTACCTGCACTTGTAAGCATTGGAAAGGGCATATCGACTTAGCTGCCATCATAAGAAAGCAAAGGCAGCGATGACCAATCTTCAAAACGTAAACCAATGTCTAGCTGCCAAATGGACTGTCCATAGTTTGGTGGGGAAAAATAAAAACCTTGAATACATTCATGTTTGGAAGTGAAACAAAAAATGGTAGTATTCTCTTCTTTTGCAATGCTCTCAAAATGAGAAATTAATGGAATTTATGTGTTGTTGATTTTAAAAATATTTTTTACAGAGAGCAAGTGCCTCAGTGGAGAGACTGCAGAACCTGAACCCCAACGTCCTCGTCCAAGCGATCGAAGGTGACGTGACAGACAAAGACGAAGCCTTCTTCAAGCAGTTCGACATTGTCTGTGTGACAGCGTGCAGCGTCCAGACCATGATGCGAGTCAACGAGATCTGTCACAGGAACGACATCAAGTTCTTCGCAGGAGACGTTTACGGCTTCTACGGCTTTTCATTCACCGACTTGAATGTGCACAACTTTGTGGAGTAAGTGCAGTTAAATGCAATAGTACAATATCATTTACATAATTCAAATAACTGCCGTATAGTCAGCGTGTAGTGTACATAGAAAGGTTCAGATTAAATATTATTTGTAAGAATTTTATTTGAATTATTCCCCCAGAGATTCATCTTACCGTACACTTCAACTTTATTTTCAATGCAACATAGGGTTAAATTACCATATTGTATTTACATATATATGGAAGAAAAAGTGTAAAAATTCCTTTGAAGTATTTGAACAGAGATATTGTTAAAGGGATAGTTGAGTTCTGGTAAGGAGAGTACAGTTTTAGTGAAACTGAATTTTAGTAACCAAAACCTGCATCATTACATTACAAACTAATAGTTATAACTAGAAAGGAACACAAAATTACAAATGACATAGTAAAGATCATGTTATCATTAAAAAAGAGCCGTTAAAACGTAAGAGGGCGCTCTCTAAACACTCATCGGTTTCAACCATTTTGAATAAAATATTGTGCATGTGATGCTTTGTTGAAATAGTGATTAGATAGAGAAATAACCAACAACTATTTAAATACCTATTTTGTAACTTTTTTGAAAAGAGGAAGCATTTTTTGGAATTTTTAACGGCTGGTTCAAAATTCTCTAATAAACCCGGGGCCCCGGGTTTATTACAAATTGTTATATTTATGGATATTTCAGCCGTTTCTGAACCGATTTTGATCAAACAAAGATGATTTTATTGTTTAAATATTATGCTCTTTCAAATTATACACTCAGTTTTTCATTACCTCACAAACCAATTAAGTAGTCTAGCGCCCTCTCTACCAAAACTCAACTTTCCCTTTAAGCTTTACTCCTTGTACTCATCAGATAAGCAAATAAAGAAGTGATTGAAACTGTATTATTTCCATTTCCTTTTGTAACTGTTTGTTTATTTGCCATCATTGATTTATTTATCAATGTTTTGTTTCATGATATTATAGAGAGAGGCCAAAGAAGGTGAAGGGGAGTAGTGCAAATAGTGAAGAGGACAAAAAGCAGAAAGCAGACCTGACAGAGACGGTGTTTGTCAAGAAGACCCTCACATTTCATCGGTTGAAGGAAGCCTTCGACAAGGACTGGTCGGGTCTTACTGAAAAGAAACTCAAGAGGGCCCCCTACGTCTTCTTCATTCTGAGGGGTATGTGTGTGTCTTTATTTTGTTATTTTGAAAGTTCAATGGAGATTTATTGCAAATTGAGATTACAATTAGCCATTAACAACACACATTTGTAAACAAAATATTTCTGGAGTTATCTTTAAAAAAAAAATACATTAATTTCCTTTTTTGTTTCCTACATTTTCCTAATGTCTTTATAATGATGTATATTTGTCCTTTTCAAGTTCATATTTAAAGCATTAGTATTTATGAATTGAAGTTTGATTTATCAAATAATAACAAAACTATCCTTATCATTATTACACTGACTCGTGAACCTGCATCATTCACAAAGTGTTTTGATGTGGCGTTCTTCATAGATGTATATTGAGGATTGATTTTTCAAATGAAAACAAAAATGTACTACATGATAATGTATCATTGACTTGAGTCTATTCACCTCTGAAGCCCTTCATACATGTGCATTTCTCTATTGATTGCCTGCAGTTCTGTTCAAGTTCTATGACAAGTTTGGAAGGACATTGAGTCTCCCTGATCCCGCAGGAGGCTCCCTGAAAATGTACAGATCTTTCCACAACCCGACCAGTAATTTTGAAAAAGGAAAGATTTGTTCCCATTTTGGTGCATGTATTTCATAACTTTCTCCTTGATTGCTGTTCTAAATCTCCAAAGTGTTGGCAGTTAGGCATAATGTATCATTGACTCTGAGTCCATTCACTTTTGACGTTCTTCATGTACATTTCTTCATTGATTCTCTCCAGTTCTGTTCAAGTTCTACGACAAGTTCGGAAGGAAGCCTCAGCCAGGGAGCTCGGAGAATGACAACACAGAACTACAGAAACTGCACGAAGAGGTTTTCAGCGATATGGGACTCAAGAGTGATGTCATCGATTTGAGCTACACAGGGTATGTAGAGTGAAACTTGTCTATAAAGACCACTCAAGGAAGGAAATGAGTTCTTTCAATATGGACAGGTTTATTTTCATACAACCTGTTTTCTAGAGTGTCAAGAAAAGTGGTCTATACCTGTAGGCAGGTAGTCTTTCTATAGAGGAGTTCACTAGGCAAGGTTTGACTGTAATACAATTGAAACTTCCCCAAATATGTAATGTTGATTTGTTTGATATTTTGGATCAAGGAATATTGTAGCAAAAATCAGAAAGTGTATGATGATTAAACCTGTTTAACCTGGCTAAAATGCAATAGCAACTGCAATCAAACCTTTCTTAGCAGCCAAACTGTCTATAGTGACCGCCTGTCTACAGTGGCAACTTTTCTTGTTTCCCTTGGGTGGTCACTATACACAAGTTTTACTTTACTGTATTACTGAACACGTGAAAGATACCACCAAAGTCATAAAACTATAAACCTCTTTGTAAAGTGAACTGACTTGACTTAAATACTTACCACCATCTACATCTATATATACTGCCATTGCTGGGATGTTTGATCTTGTGATGACTTTTGCTTTGCTTGCCATGCTGCACCCTACTACTGCGCCTCATGTGGTAGAACGATAGTGATATGCGTGTGTGGTACCAACATATCTTGTAAGCTTACTGTGTGTGTATTTTGTTTCCCCTTTTTGCAGATATTGTGCAGGGGAACTTGGACCAACTTGTGCTATTGTTGGAGGCATAATTGGGCAAGAAATAATAAAGGTAATTTCATGTTATTTTTCCATTTCATGAATCTTATCCAGGGTGGATGGCTATACTAGGCCACTATTAAAGGTGGCACTCTCCATATCATGGCTTTAGGGTAAAAACTGAACAACACAGAGAACAAAATGTATGTGTTGCGTAAAAGAAAACAATTACTATACAACAAAACTTGAAGCAGAAATACAATGGCTTTTGAGTACATTTAAAAAAAATTTTTACATTAAGTAATTGGCTCAACCCTGCCTCTAGCCTTAGAGATTCATTCCCCTCCATAATCTGAAGCCATTTACTAGTTTTCTTGCCTCTGTGTACCGGTATCTATAAAGTCCCATGCTCTTTTTTTTTTCTTCTTCATTTACTGCATCTCTGAGTTATGTCTTTATTCAACCTCAGGCTACCTCGAAACAGGGTGCACCCTGGACATTTTAATCATGTTGAATTCAATTCAAAACAATTCAACTACCATCATCAGTGGCCATGTACTAACAGGTTTCACACAGTGCCTGGAAAACCTGGAAAGTCATGTAATTTGACTTTTTTGTTTCCCAGGCTTTGAAAGTCAGGAAAATTGTAAAATGATCATATGGACCATGGAAAGTCATGGGATTTCATTTCCTCAGCACTGAAATATAAATCAAGATTTTTCAAACTTTGTTTTTCTTCAAAGAAGTCAAAGAACCGTAGTGAAAAGTCATGGAAAAAACATAGAATTGTTGTTATAAAGGTCATGGAAAGTCATGGAATTTGACTTGAAAAAAAGTGTATGAAACCTGACAAAACTTTCTTGCTTCTGGTTACAGTACCTTAGTACCACGCTCTCTCTTTTTGTCATTCTCTGAATTCTTTTTCTTTCTTCAACCCTCAGGCTGCCTCCAAGCGGGACGCACCCCTGGACAACTTCTTCCTGTACGACGGACTGGACAGTCTGGGCATGGTGGATTCCATCACCGGCTCATGATGATCATCCTTCCATTCCACGAACATTGCCCCTGTCACTCAATTCAGCCACCTTTTAACCCGTTCAGGACTGGTCCCGAAAAATACTCTGGTTGGAGTGTATGGAGATTACAAGAACTGTGCATATCACACGTAATTCAGTCACCATAACCCATTCAGGACTGGTTCTGAATCCCGACAATACTTGGGTCTATGGAGAATACATGTTATAGCAAAATCCATCAGTCTTGAATGGGTTGACTCATAGAGGAATCTGCCACCTTAACTCATGGAATGCTAGTGACTTTCTTGTCCTGCATACCTAATGTGTATCCTATCGGCATATTTGTATCACGGACACATTTAACATCAGGAATCTTTCTGCAGTCACTGTAACTCATATATAAAGCAAGTGGCATTGCATGTATATTTGCATCACCAGCAGTTAAAAAGTTAACACCAGGAATCTCATTTCAGCCACTGGCCTTAACTTGTGTCCTGCGTATCTAATAGTTTGGGGCATATATTTTCATCACAGACAGGGAGTCGGTCAAACAGTGGCATTGCAGCTCTGCATACATGGTGTGTATGTAGTATGGGGCATTTTTGCATCACCAGTAGTTGAAGAATTAATGCCAGGAATCTCACTTATTCAGCCACCTTGACAAATGGAATGTTAGTGACATTAATGTCCTGCATCCTTGTGTATGTAATGTGTATATAGTATTAGGCATATTTGCATCATGGGTGGGGGTTTAGTAACATTGTCAAAATCCTCAAATTTTACTTGGAACTCTTCTATTGCCAATAGAGGCATGGAACATCTTTCCATTTCCCACATTTCTCTTCCTCTATAATGCTATGGATGATTGAAGTTTCATATTAATAATTATCTAGTGGATATTATAACTGTGTACAAAGTCAGTGCAATTAGTTAGCAAATATCACTTTGCATTTTCGCTCATTACTTGGTCATATGACATTAATTTACCATATAATTTTCACACATTACTTAATAATAGTTGACAATATCAGATCACAGAAAACATATTTTATCAACCCTTTGTCAGTTCTTGCACATGTCAACAAAGTTACTAGATCCCTTTAAAAATCCATTGTAGGATTGTTGCCAGTAATAGGGACATTTCAGCTTTGTAAATATCATTTTGTATAGTTGATGCTCTTTACTCAGGTTTATAAATGGAGACTAGCAGAGGCTCTTTCATGAATTTCAGGAGCGAAACAAATTTCCCTGAGCCCCAAGTGTTTTTCTTTTCTCACTGATATGTGACAGAGATATGCAGAACTCTTTGATTATGAACCCATTGCCCATGGGAACCTGGGGCAGTGAACAAAATAGACGGGGGGGGGGGGGGGGGGGGGTGGGTCAGGGCTAATTCGCCCCCGAAATTCCAAAAAGAGCCCCCGAATATCTTAAATGAGCCCCCATAAATTTGCATAGAGTCCAAAGCAAAGCAAATTTAAGCTGCATGCAAGTTCGAAAAGTTGCCCACGTATTAAAGATACATTTTCCCCCTGACCTAGGGCATTATGTATGTAAATAATTATGGGAATACAGACACAAAGTAGGAAATTGAATCGTGAAGTCTTCTTGAAAGACTGTAACTTGCCAGATTAAAGTGACCAAACTGAGGAACAAACTGACCAAGATTGTTTTTTTTATTGGATTCAGCAGTTTGAACAATTCTAATTCATCTCCTTTTTTTTTACTGCATGGTAGTGTTGTACCCATGGATATAAGATAACATTTTGTTCTCACTACATGGCAATACTCGTATTTATAACGCTCTATTTGTACTGCGTGGTAAATTGATACATAGATAACATTTTGTTTGTACTGCATGGTAAACTAATAAACGTAGTGTAACATTTTGTAGTAATTCAATAAAACATTTAAGTCATAGTTGCAACTTATTATTATAGTCCAGGGGGTGGAGCCCCCAGGACCTTTTGGATTTGGGCTTTCAAGGTCTCAAAATAAAAACTACCAATATCAAACTATCAATAAGCCCCCCCCCCCAAAAAAAAATAAATAAATAAATAAATAAAAAAAGCTTGGGGCGGGGGAGGGCTCAGTTCCTGGAGCCCCTCTCTTTACACCAGTGTTTTTTGTAGATTTCTAGTCCTAGTGACAGAATCTAGGATCTATCCATAACAAAACTAATAAGTATTTGTATTGCTTATTTATAATTTAAAAATAGTAATCTTAACTGCTCCGATTATAATATGTTGTACTTTGAATATCATGTTGATCACTGTAAGATGGTGCAAAATAGACATGTTTCAGTCAGTTTCATAAAATCCTCACTATCAAATGAAAATAGAGTAGTTTTTTTTACACATGAATGAGAAAATGCAAGTCCTTTTTTGGGGGACCACTTCTCCACATTGCCTTTAAATGTTCGTAATTGTTTAAGTATGTGTCCTATGTTCATGCTTCCACCACATAGTGGTTAAAATGAATGTGAAATAAAAGTACATGATGCATGCATAACAAAGTTATCAGCTTGGCTGCCCATTATTCTCTTTGTAATCATGTGTGTTGAAATACATATATTCAGGCTTGTGTGTGCATGCCTGTGTTTTGTGTATGAGATACAGTTGATATATCTCTGTGCAAGTTGTTTGTGTGGGCTCTGTGTTTGGGTGTATGTGGGCATGCATTCAAAGTGTTTTCCTGTTAGGTGTGATGTTTGTCTTTTTGTATGTATTGTGCTGTACATGGGTTATGTAAATGACTTGTTTTGTTTGCTGTGTATAATTAATTATTGCAAATATGTATGTTGATATGTACATGGGTGTACTACAATATAAAACCATGGCATACACCAGTAGATAAATTATTTTAAAAATTGTTATGAGGACTAGCTAGTATAGAAATACAGAGCCCTCCTGTAATTTGTGCAACAAAAACAAAACAGAAAGCAGTGACATATAGTGTGGTCAGACTGATTCTGTTAATACATTTTTTGGTGGGGGGGCTGGGAGGGTGGGGGGCATGCACATTATGTATTTCTTTATATTTTTCAGGGGGGCAAGTACATTTTGTATTTCTTTATATTTTAAACAGTTAGACTTTCCACTTTATGTCTTTTATTGGGCTGGGGTCACGTTAACCCCCCCCCCCCCCCCCCCCCCCCCCGTTGAAACGTCACTACAAAATTAGTATACATTGTTCCGGACAGTTATACTTTTTTTTTTCTGAAAACAAAAAATAGGATACAGAAATATAGTTTTGAAATATATTTTCCTACATGTACAAATCAACAGGGGAGAAGAGTGTCTCCAAATTCCCTAAAGTACAAAATTACTGAAAATTTCAGGCCAGTTTCCCTTTTGGGGTTGATCAGCAGGCAATAAAGAACAAAAACAACAACATTTGGTAATCACATGACTCATGATTATCGTCGTGGGTAAGGTCACCTGACTATTTATATCATGTGATCAGGATATTTGCCTGCAACACACACACCACCACAACACACGACGTACCGTAGACGATCAAGCAATCAGTTGAATTCGGTAAAATCCGCTAAATTTGGTTAAAAACAAGCTTATCGTCGCAACTGTGACCTATTCATCATGCCTTATGTTTTAATTAGCACTCAAATAAGAATGGTAAGTTGATTTTATAGTTATTTCATTATTTAGCTCTGATAGTAAATAGACGTTATTCAATATTATTATTAATGTGTTCATGAATGTGTATTAATGTGAATGTGTTTTCTGCTTCTGCTTCTGCTACTGCTTCTGCTTGTTACTGTACAAACGGCCCAGTATTGCCTTATTGTGAATATATCTAGACTAGACACTAGTCTAGTCCACACATAGGTACATTAGCATTGGTCATATGTACGGTAGATTTGAGTAACATTTTGAATCTCCAATGGGAAACATTCGACTTATTTCATGATTAAAACACTAGTATTGGAGACTGTATTTTTTTAACATTGATAAAGTTAAACTACTATGCTTACCAAATATGCTGTTTGTATTGTCCTTTGAAATCCGAATCGTAACATTTGAGCTCCTTTTCTATGGAAAATATTAGTAGTTGCTGCACACTCTGAAACGTAACACAAAGTATGAACCCTGATGAAGGGCCTGTTTGTTCAAATACAAATTTGCTAAATAGTCTCAATTTAAGACTAGGAATAGTTAACATTCGGATTTTTTAAATTTGAGTCTGATCATCATCGTTCATATTTGTATCATTTCAAGTTTTGATGAATTTGATCACACTTGAATTAATGAAATCGGAATGTAAACTATTCAAATTCTTAAAAGGAGACTCTTTAGTAAATGTGTATTTTGAGTAAATACGCCCTTCATATATTGATTATTACGTCCAAAGCGTGCGCGCCCACCCTGCGCTATAAAATCCCATCGCAAAGAAGATCGATCTCTCATAGAATAACACGTGTTTCGTTGCGGCGGTGAGCGAGGCAGGCGAAGCGAACATTCAGGGATCGGGAGCGCAAACGGACACATCTGAATACTCATGCACTAGTATTCAAGAGCAAGCTTCCTGCGCGATTTCTTGTCGGTAGATGGCATCAGCTAGGTATGTCGATGCGTTAGCACTTTCCTATATGTTGCGTGTAAATGGTCCAGTTAACTGGACCAATTTACTAGTAGATGTGGTCTAGTCTATAATCTATAGTATAAGTATAATTTAATTTTATTTTTGAATCCATAAATCCTTTCAAAATTTCAGTAGGATTAATGTCAATTCATGACACTTCAAATTGAAGCGTCATGAATTGACATTAATCCTACTGAAATTTCAAGTTCAAGTATTTTCACACTTTTTTTAAATTTGCAATTTTACATGCACACGTTTATATATGCTGTACTAGCTCAGCATACCGGCTATTTGTACATTGTACATTGTACTATTGCGCACTATCTAATTCCTGTTCAACAGTTGATCGCCTCGCTACGGAAAACGGACTGGAAATAATAGTTTATTCTACAGTTTGCGGTCTTCAAAACAACAAAGTTGGTAATTATTATCAAATTATATGAATTGTGGATCACATAAACAAAAGTTTTGTTAAATTTGCTGGTAAATGGAGGGAGGAATCGACCAGCAAAATTATGTTTGTGTTGGATAGTGCAGCAAACGGGAGAGATGTAGCTCTGCACAACACTATTGTAATGTAGCTATGTGTGTTTGCATGGTGGTTTTGTTAAATCGATAGATGTTTTTCTGTCAAAAATTGTTTTTGAATTTTTAGTTCGTGCGTACGTGTCATATGTATAATTATACCATTTTCATGATGCCCTTACCGATGAAAATACCGATTAAAAATACCGATGGAATTTATTATGTAAAAAACGGTGAAATCGCCACTTCCCCTCTGTCGCGTTCATAGTGCAGGGGAATTTAATCGCCTTTTGCATTCACCGGCCGGAAGTGAAGAATTGTTACGCAATCGTTTGCTGCACGAGCTGGCAGATATAGTGGATTGGCGCGCGCTTTCAATTTGGTTCGCCACAAAAATCTCAGCTTACACATAATTTGGCGACTAGTTAGTATAAACTACAGCTGCGAACAATTGTAGCAACGTGACTGCGCGAATTACAAGGAAAGAGACAGAACATGGGTGCAATATCGATGATCGTGATAAAAAAAATCCACTATACTTTCAATAAATTTTTTAGTGATCCGTTTTAAATATTGTTCTGTTCATCATTTGGTTTTATAAATATATGCTTTATAATAAATATATTATTATAACGATGTAGGGCCATTCTTGGTCACGTGTGTGACCCAAAACATGACAAATTTTGAAATGGGATGCTTTTATTTCAGTAAGTATGAGACTATAATGATTTTTACTTCATATGTGACTTGAATATGTTGTAGTCTTTCAAACTTAACACAAAAGATTTTATAAGGATTACGTAACTCAATGTCAGAGGTCAAATGGCATGGGTCACGTGTGTGACTTCGCACGGAGCGCTTTTTTCATAACTAAATTTCATTTGGAAAATTCTTTAAAATATGAATAGCTATAATGTTCATCTTATTACCAGAGAAGTACTATACATTTGTAAGTACAACAATAGCAATGAATGAGAATTATATCAAACCGTTGTTTTTTATAGTACTTAATTATGTGGCAATGTCTGGTCACGTGTGTGACATTTTGGGGTGGTCACGTGTGTGACATGTACAATATGAATGGAAAAATGGGAATTTTATAATATCGGGTTTAGAAAAGAATGAAAGGTTGAATTTTTACAAAGTTGGTATCAACCTGTACAGGAAAGTGAGAAGAATGAGCTTGGTAATTATCCTTTTGATATCTTGATTATTTTCTGAATTATGATTATTAGAAAAATATTGAAATATGTAAATTTATGCAAATGAGTAAAAAAGTTTCATTTTAAACTCCAAATCATGTATTTCATGAAACTTTACACATGGATCATTCCAAAAATGGAACAAAACTACAGAAAAATAAAACTTCAATTTTTCCGAAAAAGTTTCACTTTTCAAAGAATGGCCCTGTACATGAATTTAATTTTGTTTAAACCTTTAATATTCATGCAACATACAAGTAAAAGGAATCAATTAATACGTAAACAAAACGTCAACAAAAAACATGTGCACGATACTCGAGGTTCACCTTACACGAGCTATATGCTGGCGCAGCATAATATTATTGCATGCCGTGTTCCGAAAAAGCGCGCGTTACACTGCTTTAGCCGGAACAAGATAACAACCTTTGACTTTTTTCATCGGTATTTTTCACCCGAACCATTTCATGCTGCCCGTTTCATCGGAGTGACACCGATAGAAAGAGAATTTCTCCTACTCTAAAGTAGGAGAATTTAATCGCCTATTTCTCTTCTTTTCATCGCCTATTCTATCGGCTTTTTCTCCTCTGTACCATTCATAGTTGCCGTTTCATCGGATGCGTCCGGACGCATCCGATGAAAAGTCTGCCAGCATGAAAACGACATTAGACTGACAAATCTGTTGTTTTTAGTGCCTCCATTACATTTACTGTATAGGTCTGTCTTCCCGGTGGTGTCACTTCACATTTGCCTTGTATTTGACGATTGTTCACAATTTTCGTGAAAAAGGGGTCAAATTTTGAATGTGTTCGCAAAAAATCTCGGAAATGGAAAATAGGGTATAAATTTTATGAATATGTTCGCGGAATTCAAAAGGGCCACTTTAAAAGATGCACTTTAAAAAGTCTTAAAAAGGGGTACGTGAGTATTTTGAAATGCAAAACAAAATAAGGTAATTTTTGTTGTACCTGTTTTTGTGTAAAAAAGGGGGTATAGTTTGCTGAAAATGTATGTGAAACGCGGCAAATAGGGGGTAATTTTTCAGTAATTTTCCCCTCCAGAACAATTTCCAGATTTCTCAATTCACATATTTCGTGCGAGGCAATACCTGCGTAGCTTCTACTTCATTATAAACTTGATGAAAACACTCCATCAGAGAGAAAAAATCTTTGTGTGCTAAATATTGGAGATTAGCAATGATGGAGGCAGTCTGTTCAATAATCTTTCTTACCTTAAATGTTCAATGTTTAATTATCACAACTTAACGATATAATGACAGAAAAGTGAACTGTATTACCTTATTTGTTTAAATTAGCATAATTAACAAAATGTGAATGAGTGAATTTTCAAAAAAATCTTAAATTACCATAGTAATCTATAAATCTGCGTGTATAAGATGCACTTTTTTTTCCGTCGGTAAAATTTCAAAGTGGGGGGTGCGTCTTATACACAGGTACAGCAAAAAAAAGAAAAAAAAAGAAGGTTTTTTTTGTTTTTTTTTTGGACACCCTGTAGTCATGTTGAATGTGTATACCACATGGTTTAGGGCATGACAAGAGCGTGCTGTCAGTTGTAGCATTCAGCAACGTATACCTTTTTCTCACACAAAAAAATATTGGTTACAGATGTAAAAATTGCAAGTTTATTGAGCAGTAATACTGGTGCTAATGAATATTCATACATTCGTGAGCAGCAGTACTAATTAAATATGCAATTTTGTAACGAGCGGTTATACATTTTGCTCATAATTAATAATAGTTGTTAGTAAATTTAGAAAATTACATTATATTTAGTGAGTATTGGTGCTCATGAATAATGTGCAATTTGTGTACTAACCACTATTTTTATGTGAGAAAATGATGTTGATGAATGCTACATTCAGCCCTTGTCATGCCCTAAACCAGGGGTATAATTTTACAAAAAAATACAGGGTGTCCCCAAATTTGTTTTTGTTTGTTTTTGTTTTTTGCTGTGAAAGTTGGGGGTGCGTTTTATACAGGAGTGCGTCTTATACACGGAGATTTACGGTAATACCCTCCAACTTGAATTTGTAGCAGTTAGTCCCATGCATGCTGGCTAGGGTGATTAAAACCCTACTTTAAATTCAGAATCTAGGTTGTAATTCTATAGGCTGTTCTCCATCAAAATATATAGTCTAGATCATCATCACGTACATGCAATTCACATGTCCATATTTCACTGAAATACGTTCTGTAGTACAATTATTTAGAATTGTGTTACATGTACTTCTGAATGTTTTTTAAATATATTTTCTGCGCAGGAGGTTGGGCCAACCATTTGTGGAGATGAGCAGTCTGACCCAGAACTCATGACATACCTTGGAGCAACACTCCACCGGCAAGCTGGCAACAACTTGTGAGTGAAATTATCAACCCGTTTGGTACTGGCATCCTGAAAATACACTGGGTGGGGTCTATGGAGAAGAGCATGTTACAATTATTGCTTGAAAAAAAAAACTTACCCAACAAAGTATACAATTTACTTTTGAATATGTACTTGAAAGATTTTTTTTTTCTTTCTTTTTTTCCCTAAAATTACTAGCCAGAATCTAACTTTCCAATATGCCCCAGGAAATCAGACAAGTACCCCGTGACTAAATAGTGTCTTGACCATAAATGGTACTTCTCTGTGCAATGATTTCAGCCATGGTCATGATTCTGAAGAGTACAGAAAAATAGTTCTAATTGTGTTTATAAAGTGTCTTTAATCAAAGTATTCAATGATTGTATGTTGTTTTGTTTCTATGTTTCTTTGTGTAGTTCCGAGTACAGGTGTGGAGACCCACCACGCGTTGTGCTCAACAGGTTGGAGCAGATCGGCTACACAGTGGTCTGTCAGACTGGGGTAGGCCAGACCGCAATATGGACCCTTCACAAACCCGTGAACAATGTACCTCCCCCTGGTGGACAATAGTTCTCACCTCAAATACCAGTTGACCTACTTCAGTCAAACCCATCTTAGTGAACAGCTTACCACCTGTCTGTATAGCAGCTAACCTGCCTATACTAGCCACACAAATTGTTCCTCTGCAGAGAAGAGCAGCGTTATGGAACTTGTCTATAGAGGTCACTTGACTTCAGTTGCCACTTCTCTCGTTTGAGGTGATCACTATACACAGGTTTGACTGTTTATGAAGAGAAAGAGATCTATAGAGACTATTTACTAGGTCACAGCTAGGGCCCTATTGCCGTAAGGGAGACATTCATTATGCTACATGTACATACAGTGTACCCAAGAATTATTTGGACACCTTGAAAAAATCACTTTAATTTAAATGATGCTAGAACAAATTTTAAAGAAAATGTTTGGTAAAAAGCTGCCTAAAATTCATTGTATGTGTTTATTAGATGCTGCTTTGTTGAAAAATTATCAAAATAGTTAGTTTCCTATTTTTCAGGGTGTCCAAATAATTGTTGGTTACACTGTTCATGCATGTATTTAAAAGGCCACCTGAAATATTCTCCACTACTGTGCTTTCACGTTACATTTTCTATTTAATATTTTTATTTAGTCTACATAAACATCTACAGTGGAACCTCTTTAATAAGTTCTACAAAACCCTCTTACAAGGTAGTCAAACCTGCTCTAGCGGCAACCTGTCTATGTAAAGACTATTAAAAGGCATTTTCAATCTCTAGGTAGCAGTTTGCATGTAAAGCCCTCTGCAGACAGAGCCGACTCGACCCGATTTGTCTGGTTTTCATTCGGATCGGCTCAGTTTTCAGTGCCTTGCGACACACATTTTGCCAGTCGAGAGACAGTCGGATGCCAGTCGGGGAAGATTCAATACGATGAATCGGCTCCGACCGACCGGGCCCGACTCTAGCCTGATTGAAACCAGTCGGGTCGGGTCGAGTCGGCTCTGTGTGCGGAGGGCTTAAATTAACCAGTCTAAAATTACCACCTGCTTTAACCCCTTGCCTACGGGAACTGAGTTGGCTTTGTACAACGATTATGGGGGTTTCAGAATCTCGAAGGGAATGGGTCAATATAAAGACTACTTTTTTTTGTAACTTTTATGCAGGTTTGACTGTAATTTGCTGGTACGAGTTCTCTTTATATATTAAAAAAAACCACCCAATATCACAAGGTAAATTTGTATAGTGCCTGGGTCTTTGTTATAACAAGGTTCCACTGTACCTTACAGGTATTTGATTTCTATACTGCCTGTTTCAATTTTGATATCTGTACATTAATGTTGAGACTTTAAATTGAATGAAGCCTTTTGAAGTTGAATACAAAAAAAAAAAATCCAGGATATAAACTTTAGGCTGTAAATAGGTGATAACATGTGTTGTTGTATTTCTTTTAATATGTTAATACATCATACATGTAATGTTAATCACTTGTATGCAATCAATACAAACTAATTACTTTTATACTTCATATGTAACTATGAGCATTTACTGTATTCCAGGGGTGGTATTCTGTAAGGATCTTAGAGTGGAAGTTGAAGAAAAACAATAGACAACCAATCTTTGGGTGTAAATCAGCAAACTGTGTTATATGCACAGATGTTTTGTTTACCCTGCATTTTGATATTATACAAGAAGATATATATGCACCCCAGGGCAAATTCTCTTTGTTTCAATGATTTTAAGCAAAACGTTTTGGTTACAAAGATGACCATGCTTATGCTGATGATCTAAGAACAACTTATGTGATTATTGTGTACTGTACCATTTTAATAGTGTATATCTAACTCTGCATACTACTGTACCATCTCTGTGTATTAGATTTGTGTTATATGATACCAACCCAGCAAACACAAAACGTTTACAGAACGTTTACAAAACGTTTTTATTAGGTTCCATGGGTCTTCGTCTTTAATGAACGTTTACAGAACGTTCTTAAAACGTTTTTATTTGGTTCCATAGGTCTTCGTCTTTAATGGACGTTTACAGAACGTTCTTAAAACGTTTTTATTTGGTTCCATAGGTCTTCGTCTTTAATGGACGTTTACAGAACGTTCTTAAAACGTTTTTATTTGGTTCCATAGGTCTTCGTCTTTAATGGACGTTTACAGAACGTTCTTAAAACGTTTTTATTTGGTTCCATAGGTCTTCGTCTTTAATGGACGTTTACAGAACGTTCTTAAAACGTTCTGCTGGTCCTTGCACTTAAAAGCAAATACATGAAAGGTTTTTTATTGGTTTTTCTAACGTTTAAACAACGTTCTAAAAACGTCCATTTGGAACGTTCTAAAAACGTTTTCAACCTTCCACAAATAAACGTTTTAAAAACGTTTTCACAGAACGTCCAAATAACCAACTTTGAACCTGTTTAGAACGTTCAGAAAACGTCCAATTGTTAGTTGGGAACTACATTGTATGACTTATAGTATGTACAAGGATTTTTTCATGTTGTTTTTGGGGTGCATTGTAATGTTAAAACTGTTTTTCCCCCCTTCAAATATACCATTTTTGCCTACATTGTATTGTATTCAATTAAATTAAATATATAATGATCATGGTCAATTATATGTTGAAAATGAGAATTACTGTATGATTTAGTGCTGTTTATTAAATATCAAAATCATTACTTGTATAAATAGTAATGATACAACGTATACCAGTTGCAAAGAAAGAATAGACACAGCATGTACTAGGACACCAAAGGTAGTGTTAAGTTTATAATGCCAGTTCCTGCCTATGCTGGTTATAACACTGCTGTACATTGCATACTTATTACACTGTTGGGTGAGAGTGAGAAGGGCGCTCAGTCGATTCAAATGCAATTTATCTTGTTTGTCAGAGCTTCATCTACTATATGATGCCAAATTTTAAGAGAATCATTTGTTCTCATTTGGGGAATATTCATACAAAATACATGTAACAAGAGAGCTTGATTGGGTTGCTACATGGCTTCTAAACTTTAAACATGATAATATCTGGCATACAAAGCACCCTTCTCTTTCTCAACCGATAACATACTGGTGGTATGAAATATATAAATAATATATATGGTCGTGTGTCATGAACTCGCCTCCCAAAAAATTTTTTTTTGCATTTTACTTCATATTTTCGAAACCGAAAATTCTTTCTGAACAAATTTGGTATCATTAGAAAGGGCTTTCAAAATGCTATCATTCTGCAAAGTTTCAAAGGTATACCTCTATTTAAGATCGAGATACAGCCCATTGAAGGTTAAAGCCGGAGGCCGGCACAGGAAGCGGCGCCTGAAGTCACTCTTACATAGTGAAAATGATTAATTATTTTTACATTTTTTTCAATAAATATGAATGAAAATATCTCTCACAAAATAATCATGAACCCCATACAATATTATATTGTTGTAAAGGTCTGAGTGTGCTCTACATGAAAACATTATCATTTGTTGTCTAGAGCTACCTCAGAAAAGATTATCGTGGAAAATATTGAACCCGATAACTTGAATCAAAATTTCACATTTTGGTCAATATACAAAAATAAGTATACCCCTAGTATTATTTCTGAGCACATATTTGGATTCCTTGTGAAATTTCCTTTTAGAAAATGTATACTTTTGATAGGATAGGGGGAGTTATTCAGAAAATATTTGCTCTCAACTGTAACATTGTCTCGCAGAATCCCAAATCGGCATGTAATGCAAAAGGAGGCGACCTCATGACGCATGACCATATATAATATTCTCATACATTACCTACACAAAAAAGTTCCGCAATTCAAGTTTGAGCATTCATAACTCTCTTGTCCCTATTGTCTTACATGAATTTGGTATCATTGAAAATCATATTTATTCCTCTTTACATTGATACCCCATTTGTAATGGTTATGTAATTATGGAATGTGCATTACACCTTAATATGGGGCCACTCCCCAAGTCAAGATTGAAATGTTGCAAAATGCATTGTTATTGTGTGACCATGCAAATCTCCAAACAAATGAAGAATTCACATTGAAAATAACATTGTATTTTGTGACATTGCACTTTTGACACGGCTCCATATTCAGGTCTACTACACATCCTTAATTACATTATCATTACAAATGAGGCATCGATGTAAAGGGGAATAAACAGGCTTGTCAATTATATCAAATTCGAGTAGGATCATTTCATAGCAAAATAGATATTGATGCACAAACTTGAATTGCAAAACTTTTTTTGCGAGGGGTTTATATGGGAAAGTGGAATATTCCCAGCTGCACCAAAACCATTGCTCAAATGATATTTTTTCTTTGATAGTCCTGCTGGGCAAGATCATTTTGGTGGCCTGGGGTCAGTGGGTCAGTGCTTATTTTAAGCCACGCCAAACAAAAAACACAGGAACAATACATTTATAACTAGTCTTGTGAGGACTGCTTCAGCTAATTCTGAGATATAAAAATGTAAATAACATACAATTTCTAAATAATGATGAGACAATTAAGCAAATTCATGGAAGCGATTGTCTAGTACATGTATGATTTATTAAGAAACTTTAAATACATCAATATGACAAGCCTCCACACTTACTTTTCTTTCTACTTGCCTGTTCGGGCAAGCAAAATCATCATGAATATGTTTAAATTGTACTTGCTCGAACAGAAAATTTACCTGACAAATACAATTTGTCTCTTGTAGTTGAAATTGCCTCAGGCAAAAGGGCAAGTGCTAGTGTCGAATGAGTTAACTAAAGCATGTCATTGTAGTAGTATCGAATTAAACTTCAATCTTAAAAGCATTACAGAAAACAATTCATTTTATGACATCTTGAACTCCTCTTGGTACATATTCATCCCAGTGGACACTGAAATACAAGTATACAAGGAAAGGATGGCTTTATAGAACCAAGCATATTTGCACAATTCAAAGGCAAGATTCCAAGTCACCTTGACGTATTAGTACATGTTTTCTGAATTGGACTGAATTGATGGATCATTGGACATTAAACGCTTCTGGGGCCACATACATGTACCTGCCTAATCCAATAAAATGTTTTCTCTTGAAATCTTGGGTAATATATCCTCTAATTTCTCCCTAACTTTTGGAAATACACTTATATATACTTATGGAAATATTTCCTATCATTACCAACAACAATGTTTACTCGGATATCTTAATATGGTCGCTAAATTATTGTGCAAATAGCATTCTTTCAAGATTATCTTATTTAAATTTTGTTTATTGGAAGACTCATGGCTGATGAAGATACATCTGGTATTCTCTGCATTCACAGAACCCATCCATTCCTGGTGTCTAGTTCATTCTCAATACTTGTCTTTCCGCTTTCCTTGTTTGTTTCTGTCTGCTGTATTGCATCAGAAAGAAATTCACACCGATGAGGAAGATATGTTGAATGCTAGTATACTCTCTGGCACTTTCTGCAGTTCTTATCTATAAACTCTAATTTCTGTTCAACCTCAAGTTCTTTTGAAGTCATCTAACACATCGTCCCACTTTCCATACTGCTTGTTCCTGTCTGCTGGATCGGATACATTCCAGACTGTTGATGAAGACGCGTTGAATGTATTGTCACCTTTTTCTTGGCCAAATGTCTGTTGGGCCCGCATCATTCTTTGGAGCACATCCTCCTCCGAGGGAGTCTGATCTTGGTCTAGGCACTCATCCTCATTCTGGTCCCCGTCCAGTTTCGTCTTTTCTTGGGCCCGCATCATTTTCCGAAGAATGTCATCTTCACTGGGATCCCGTTCTTGTTCCTCTTCTTTAATGTTGTCCTTATCTCTGCCATTTGTTTCCTTGGCTTGCATCAGTTTCTGGAGGATGTCATCCTCATTTGGTGCCTGGTCTTGTTCCTCTTTCTGGTCTTCTGCCTCCTGTGTCTGGTCCACTACTTGGTCCCTCTTTTGTTGGGCCTGAATGAGCTTCTGGAGGACTGCATTCTCAAACTCATCAGCAGCACTGTGTCCCTTTAAAATTAAGATAGAAAATAAGAAACATTAACAAATTACAAGTGAGGACTCATTATTATAATAGATGCCTCTATAATAGTCCTAATCTTCTCTGACTACAATAGTAGCTCTTAAATTATATTTTCTTTGACATATTAAAGGGATAGTTGAGTTCTGGTAAAGAGAGTACAGTTTTGGTCAAACTGAATTTTAGTAACCAAAACCTGCACCATTACATTACAAAGTAATAATTATAACTCCACCATGCTCAAAAGGAATACAAAATTACAAATGACTAAGTAGCCTGTTATCATTTTAAAAAGAGCCGTTAAAACTCAAGAGGGCCCTTTCTAAACACTCATCGGTTTCAACCATTTTAAATTAAATATTGTGCATTGTGATGTTTTGTTGAAATAGTGATTAGATAGAGAAATAATCAACAACTAATTCAAAACCTCTTTTGTAAATCTTTGAAAAGAGGAAGCATTTTAAATTTTTTGTTAACGGCTGGTTCTAAATTATCGAATACTTGTGGGCCCCCACAATTATTAAAAATGGTTATGTTTATGGATATTTCAGCCATTTCTGAACCGATTTTGATCAAATAAAGTTTAATTTGTCATTAAAATTGTATGCTCTATCGAATTTGACACTCAGTTTTTCATTATCTCACAAACAAATTATTTTGTGTAGCGCCCTCTATACCAAAACTAACTAGCTCTTTAATCTCATAACTTTTGAATTTTGCCTTGCAGAAAGGTGTATATTTATTACCCTGTGTACATAATTGATCAGACACAAAAGAGAGACCGAATTTATTCATAATATACAGTCATCCTATCTTTCAAAATAACCTTTCCATTCAGAAATGTGTTTTCTGGCACAGTATTTGTTCATTAAAGAAGAATGAAATATGCTAAATTACACACAAATTATATTTGATTCATGGAGGGTGTGAGTTTTTCATTATTTTTTATCAGAGAGAAATGAGTGTACTCACTGTGGGTGGTACAGGAGCCACGGAGAATTGCCCCCCCCCCCCCCCCCCCCCAACATAACTACACCACTGTATCCAAGAACAAATGCAAGCCCTTTGCAAATTCTGTTTACTTCAGGTGACAATAATTTTAGTTAAATATTTTGGTTGGAAAGACTAAAAAGATGCTGATGCATAACTGTTTATATGATATAGATTAAATATGTATAATTGTTAATAATGTTCATATATAGTTATACTTACCATGGGTGGTACAGTAGCCATGGGAACATTGCGAGCCTTTGCTGGTTTTCCAGACAGCCATGATAACTGTAGGGGGTTTCCTGGTAGACCAAACTCGTTTGACACTGCAATTTCCTGCAATGGAATGACAAAAGAGGGTTGGGTCTAATCAATTATTTTGTTTTATATAACAACGTAAAACCAATAAGGGAAATAAACATGGTAATAAACAAAGAAGTACATATTTGTTTAATCAAATGAAACTTTGATAAAGATAAATATGGGGAGGGGAGGAGTGGAAAGGTGGGGGGGGGGGGGGCACATAATACATACAGTCAAGCCTGTCTTCGTGGCCACCTGTCTACACTACAGCAGCCAAACTACTTACATTGGCCACTAAATGCAATCCCCTGCAGAGAAAAACGATGTAAATGAACCTGTCTATAGATAGAGGTCACCTGTCTACATTGGCCACTTTACTTGCTTTCCATTGGTGGTCTTTTTACACAGGGTTGACTGTACATGTCAAAACAGGTGATTTCATTGATCGTTTTTTCTTTGTTTTTAGCAAATTAATTTTATCACTGGGTTCAATCTGTTTGTTTTTGTTTTGCCCTGGTTTGATATAATCAACTTGATCTAATTAAATACTAGTTAAAGACATTAATTTTGCTTTCATACAATATTTCAGTAGGACAAGGGAAAAAAGAGAAACTTAATACTTACTGCAGCACGAGCGGATGCAAACTCAATAATGGCACTTCCGTTGCGTTTGCTTGACAAGATCAGATTCCTGACTTCACCGTACTGTTGATAAAATGTAATGGAAAAACAGTGAGTGGAAGTGGAGAAAAGTTAATACAGGGAAACCCCGTTATAACGAGCTCGCTTTAATATAACGAGGTACCGTTTATAATGAGGAGAATCCTTTGGTCCCGATTTAAATGTTTGTTATTAATTTGGCCGTTTATAACGAGGTACCGCTTATAACGAGGTAAATTTGATAGTCCCGACTACCTCGTTATAACGGGGTTTCCCTGTACAGTCAAACCTTTCTTAGCAGCAACCTGTCTATAGAGGTGGACCTGCCTATAGTGGCCACCAAAAGCAATCCCTTGCAAAGAAAAACAGTGACATGGAACCTGTCTATAGAGGTCATCTTTTCTACAGTGGCCACTCTTCTTGTTTCCCTTGGGTGGTCACTACACACAGGTTTGACTACTTAAAAGATGTTCATTTATAAATCCACTTGTCAAATAATACAATATGTAATTTGTAAAGCTTAGGATGTAAGAACTTGGATCTTTCAGACGTCGCAATCAAAACAGAAAACTATTAGAGCACAGAAATGGGGATATTCTGAAGATAAGAATTAGCTGCCTAGCTGCCTACGTCGGGAGGAGAAGACTATAGAACATCTGCTTGTCTGCCAAATTCTAGAGGAACCATTTACCCGAGCAAATGTACAAGCATGGGCATTGTAAGGCAAGCTCCCTACCGTGGGAGAGGGGACACCCCCTCCCAAACCCTCCACCCTCGATTGCTTCAATGTCACTCACTCAGCATGTCCACCCCCTCCCTCACTTTGGAGAATCTGTTGACCCCCTTGTGTATAAGCTTTTTTCCCCAGGCTATATACTCTGCATTCAAAATGGATGGAATTTCAAACAGCATTGTTTCACAAACTATAATCAATGCATTTGACCGCTTGTGCTGTTTCACAACAATGCACAGGCATGCACAAGTTCTTGTGACATTTGAAATTGGGTTATTTTGTCTTTAATATGTGCTCAGCCATGATGTTATGGATGTCTCTAAATATCTCTTATAACTGTAGAAATTTGATTTCTCCACACAAAATTGTTAAAAACTTCTTGATTAATAAATTATGATAAATCATTTAGGGGGTGGGACTTACATTTTGTGTTATGTTTATATAACAAGGTACTCTTCAAGGTCCCAAGGAACCGGTTACAAATAGGTTCCACTGTGCATACCTTGTCAAAGATGTGCTTGAGGATGGTTTGACTGTAGCCACCGTTCAGTGGATCTCCTTTCTGGGACTTCCACTTCAGCCTCAGTTTAGGCGTTTCCTCTGCAAGAAATGGAGGGGGAAAACAAAATCAAAGTTAAGCAAATAACTATGAGATATCGTAAACCAGAGCTCAAAATCAGTACAGGCCTGCTCGCCCGTGGCCACTAAAAATGTGTCTTTGGGCCACCAAATGTCATCGATGCTTAATTCCATTGGCCTACTGTGCAACCAGATCTAAGAGAATTTGTAATAATTATCTGTATTTGGGGCAACCAGATTCAGGTTTTGACTTGCCAAACTGGGCCATATAAAGTAAAAGGTTAATTTCTTGCATTGCATTCACTGTGTGAGTCTGGTGTAGCACCTGGTGTTGTGGGGCCACTATTATTTGAAAAATCTTGTTATTACTTCAACAAAGAAAACAAAATAATTTCAAGCATTGCATAATACCACTTTTGGAAAAAATATTATGGAGTAAGTGGATTACTTTAAATAAAGTTTCAAAACAAGTGTGCTACCTTGTTCCTCTGGTTCTGCCCTCAGCAGCTCTTCCTTCAACAGCTCTTGCTCCCTCCTCAGGGTTTGTGAACCCTCTTCTCTTAACCGCTTGATCTGCAAAAGAACAATGAGCATAATTATGATTAAGAAAAAGAGGAAACTATTACAAAGACACTTTTTTTGTTTTACTCTAGAGATAATCATATTTTAAATGGATCTAGTAACTTTTGTTGATATTTGCAAAAAGTGATGAATGGTTGATAAAATATGTATTGTGATCTGATATGTCCACCGAGTAATGTGTGAAAATTTGACGTAAAATGGATATTATATGGCCAAGTAATGAGTGAAAATTGCAGTTAAATCTAGCACATTTCTTAAATGTAGAATACATACTGAGTTATCTACAACTGCATTTTTGTCTGCACTGAATTCCTATTCAACAGGCATAACAAAGATTGAGATTTAAATAAACAGTTTTATTTATCCAGGTTAGCCTCTTCAGTGATGTTGCACTGTTCTGCCAGATGGGCCTGTATTATTACCTTGGGCACTCTCTCCACCCCCTGGGGAGCCATTCCAGCAGGTACTACTTTACAGTGCACTCAGATTTAACTTTGTACAATTCCAGAATCACTTGAAGCTTTCACACTTAAGTAGTACCTTGTTATTTGGCTTATGGTAAAAAAAAATGAAATGGATTTTGATTTTTCAAATATCTCCATAATCATGGATATAATTTAAGATTTGATTTGAAAGCGTCTATAGACAGTTTCTGACCGTAGTCGAATACTCAATCATCTATAGTTCGTAATTCGCCATTCGGCTACTTCACACGAACGATCAGGATAAAATCAGACATTGAATTTCTCTGTTTTCACAATGAAATTGTTATATGATTGAAGTCTCAAACATTACTTTAGGGGGAGAATATAAAGTTAATGGATCATTTAAAGTTACTGACCTCTTTTTCCAGATCAAAGCTGAACCTGGCAGTGTTCTCTTGATCTTTCTGGAATGCTGCTTCTCGGGACTCAAGATCTAAAGGGGATATTATATTATACAAATAGTGCATGATTTGGAATTGAATAAACCAAAATAGACACTGAAACATTTTGAATTTATCAAGTGCATTTATGTTGCATCAAGGCCAATGATCATGATTTTGATGAGCTGATTTAGTCATCATATATTGGTGAACCCAAAATGTACCTTACTCAATTTGTAACAGCGCCAGCGCATTGTTGCAAAAAACAGTGCACATTGCGCAGACTTCCCATTCAAGAACATGCGCTTTAAAACAGAATTCATGCACACCCCAGGCCACCCTGAGTGCAGCTCTTTTGGTTATCTATGGGAAGTTTGTACACACTCGCCATTCAATATATGTTGCCTATCGCAATAATGTAAAATATACCAAATAGGTAATGGCAATCAACCAATAGGAATGCTCAGTTTCACTACATTATGATGTCATCATCTTATATACACAATGATCTACAATAATATCCGTAATCCTTTTGCCTTTTGTTTACGCACAAACATTGCGAGGTGTGAGAGCTAAAAAAAACAAACAGATTATTTGTTTGGGAAATAACATAACATTCTAGCATGAACAATTCGTAATATACAATGGTAGCCTCCATGCTGTACATGATGAATGGGATTAGCCCATACTGCGAGTGACTTTGAATGATGCTCCTCACTTGCTCAGAGGGCAAATGTTGAAAGTATTTGAGTGAAATTTTGTTTTAATGTGTAGAGAACATAATCAAAATATAGAAGGTGGGGAAACCTCCTTTAACTACCTGTAGTTACTATAAAGGCTGCATCAACATTTTATCCCCCAAACCCATCATAATTTGTCATACTTTACCTTCTTTAATCTTCCTGCGCTTGCTATCGAGTGCCTTATTTCTCAACTCTGCAGCTTTCCTAGCTTTCAGTATTCTGTCATATGCAGCCTGTCAGGAAAGACACAGGTAAAGGGAGAAAAGAGACAAAGAGTGAGTTACTGAGCGACATAAGAAATAACAATGGGCCGTATGCATAAAAACAAGCAATTGCTTGTGCTAGCCTTTTGCTTGAATCGGTATGCACACAAACAAGCAATTGCTTGCAAGCAAAAGCTTTTGCTTACAAGCACAAGCAATTGCTTACTGCTCGTAAGCAATTGAAAATATTTGCGTAAGAAAAATACTGTTGCCAGGTCGGGCACGACCAGGAAAAGCTGCTATGCAAGGGACTACACGACGTTTGCATACACTACGAATCCCCTTTGTTGTCATGCAGTGCGATGTTCGCACAACCGTAACGATGCTTTGTTCAACACGTAAGCAATTGCTTAGGCAGTGTAAGCAAAAGGTTTCAGCACAAGCAAAAGCTTATGCATACGAAATTAAGCAATTGCTTGAACTTGATCTTTTGCTTGACAAGCTCTTGCTTGTGCTTGAAGCAATTGCTTATAAGCAATTGCTACGTTTTATGCATACGGCCCAATGTATGCCCCACAATACGTGTAGTATCTAATGCAAGAAATTACCCAAAACATAATTTTGTAATGGCCATTTTCCCTACGTTTGAAATAAAACATAATTTTAAATAACCTATAGATGCAGTTTCATCTGCATGCAATCCAATTTAAGAGATATAATGCAACACATATTTGCCAGGAAATATTGACAGAGTTTGCAAGTAAACCCTAGCTATCAACTAACCCTATTTACTTGTGGCCCACTTGGGCAAGAAAATAAAGATTCCTCAGATTTCAGTTGTCTAAAAACATGAGATGGCCCCAAACGAAGACAAATATGAGCAATTACGTTGGCAAGTAACATTCTGATCAATTAAATGGTTTAAAGCTAATGTTTAATAGTGGGCCCGGGAAAGGCAGCAGCAGGCAAGTGCTAATTGCAAGCCCAGCCTATATCTGTTCTAGAATATTTTCCACCTAGTGATTCTACAAGCTAGGAAGTTAAGATGAGGATTTTCATATTTTGGTGGTCTGAAACTTCACTTTGTTAGCCTCATACAAAGACAAACAGTAACAAGTATGTTAACTTTGATTGCCCAGTCTGGCAAGTCAATTTAACTTTAACCAAATATTGGTGGCTCAATTATGTTTGGTGGCCCAAAGCCAGTGCTAATTCGAGCCCTGCTAAAATGTTTCCAACTACAATTTTTTACTTACCCTTGCTTCAGGATCAGAAAGAATTTCTAGAGTTTTGGCAAGTTTCTCCCATTCAGCAGCTGTAAAATCAATAACAAAGATTTTTGGGTTAAACAGATGAAATGAGATTACTTATTAATAATTATAACTCTGGGTGGGAGCTAAATCCACAGTCAACAAAATATTTTGTTACTAAAGAAGAAAGTTAGATGTATATATATTCTAGCAGTAACTTTTATCACAGAAATGTCAACATAAACTTATAGGTGGAGACAACCTACAAATTTAATTTCTTTGAATTAAGAATGAGAATAATTAAACAAAATAATGGATTTGGTAGGTACATTTGCTAAAAATCAAGTATAAAAACCAAATAGAGCAGTTGTACAAAAGATGTCACATTTAATAGACGTTAGATATACCCCTTAATTTAAGACTCAGTGTCATGCATTTTATCTTATTTCATTGAAGGAAGACATGATAATTGTTTATTTTGATAATCTTACTTTTTTTTTAATTCTTCTAATTTAAATCCCATGCGATTTATATGTACATGTACTTACTATTGCATTTTGTTGAAGTGCAGAAATGAAAGTAAACATGAAAATAACTACATGCTGATTACTACTCACCTGCATTTGGATTGTCTGGGTTTTTATCAGGATGGCACTTCAGAGCCCTTTTTCTGTATGCCTTCTTGATCTGCTCGAAAATAAAAAGAGACAAAAACTGAGTAAATGAAAAAAAAAGACCACATGCAGTGAAAAGAGCTCTCATGTTCAAAGACCATATATCTCTGAAATAGAACATGAGAACTGAAATATGCAAATTTGCTCATCTCTTATTGTATGAATCTACAATATTTTCTCAGTGAAGTGTTAGCCAATTGCATTACTTTTTACTGAAATACTCTAAAGCTTACAGACATAGACACATAAACAGATACATTGTACAGATGTAGATAAACATATGTACAGATGTGTAGAATACCTAATAATTCTGCGAAAGCAACATGAAATCTATGACTAGATGACAAGACAAGGAGAACTAGTACTAGAAGCGTATCCTCCATGAAAACAACCCTGAAAATAGAAGATCGATGGGCTATTTCGAGACTCGGCCTCTTGTATAAAGCAATACAACTACACACAGCTGCAATTGATTCAGGCAAATACCAGACCGACTCGATCCTCTCACTGGGAATCCAAACAAGGAAGTCATCAACCTGTTCCTTCAAACATCTCGCAATCAAGGACTGCAACAAATATTCTTTCCTACCACAAACTCTCGTAGAACGGAATATATCAGTATTACCAAATGATGCACGACAAGCCACAATCATTACATTCATTTTACTTCAGTTCAGGGACATTTGAGTAAGATAAATTTGCTACATTTCATGCGGAAGGCCAACCATGCACCACACAGGCTTCCCAATTTAAGCACACACATTCTAACTACCAGTACACAAACATGCATGCGAGTTGCAACAGTATACCCCACTTGAGGAGTTTGTTTACAGTTTACATAAACAGAAGAAGATTAAATAGATGGCTTGCTTTTTTATTTGTTCCATGATCGCCAAAAGTCGGAGTCAAATTCAAAACTCACTTTATTTGATTTTTTTTCGGACACGCAGGATAAGAATAAACCCTTTATTGATATTATAAGTGACTTAAAAGCAATGTGCATTTTTTCTGTGTGTGATATCAAACTCATTTTATTTCCCAAGAGGCCGAATCTTGACAGCAAAATATTTGGCAGCTGGCATAGATATATCTACTAATTGATTTGCAGATTCATAAATTTACGGAACACGATTTTCAATATGTGGGACCTGTTCATATATCGGCACTCCAAACCTAACAAATTAACAGTTATCAAATGAAATACTTTCCACATCTTATCGTTTAGATAATGGTAAAATGATAGGAAAACTCACCGCATCTGCATCTGCATCGTGAAGAACATCAAGAATATCATATAAATCGAGATCCATCACATTCACCTGACTAGACTTTACTTTCTGTCGGGATGCCATGATTACAGATTTGCAACTACCATACAATGGTGAAGCAAGCCTTTATTATTCGATGCGACTCACTGAGTCAAGTCTATTACCAAAGATAATAGAAGCTTGCTTCACCTTTATACGAGGGTGTACAAGCGCGGGGGATGGGAGGGGGGGGGGGGGGCGGGGGGGGGGGGGGGGAGGTGCGTTCGTGGGGGCATCATCGGACTAGCAGATAAAGAAAAAAAGGTCCTTTTCCTTTTATAATAGACTCTTAAAATCATCCTCTGTAATATGTTTTTTGACACATATAGCTTATACTATTTTTCAGCCAGCCTTGCCCTAGCTCTACCCTACGACAGTCAGATATGCCTATCTGTAATTTGCCCTATTAGCCCTAACTATACAAAAAATATCTCAATCTTTTATCTTATTTTTAAGGATTATTTGTGGGAAAGGGGTCATTTTGTAATTGTATTATCCTCTGGAAGGGAGACAGCTAGTGAATAACATTGAATGAAATCAGGCACCATGCCAACATCTTGAGGACCAAGGAAAATGAAATAATTTCTGGCTGGGCCTATACCAGTAATATACCAATATTTAATTGTCTTATAACCTAGTAAAGACATTATATATTCTATGTATACACAATGAACTTGCTTTGTTACACATTACTTATGTATGAAGACACTCACCCACACATTCGTACACACAGACAACCAAACATGCAAACATATACTGACACACACACACACACACACACACTGATTGGTCAGAATGTACAATGTGCGCCTGGGCAAAGCGCACATTTTGTCGCACTGAGTGGCGGTTCGCTGAGTGGCCAGTCATAGGACATAATCATGAGGGAGTATGCAATGATTATAAGTGTTCTTTTTTAAGAATATGCTTGGATTTGGAGAATATTTATACTGGTATGTTTTGTTACGTCGCCCGAGATGTACACATCATGACTAATTTAAAATGCCATCATAGTAGGGAAAAATAAGCAAGATACAACATGTACAAATTGGAATTAATTTATACTTTCTCCGAGATTCATTCTGTGTAATTCAGAGATTTTCAAGCGTTTCATCTGTATCTCAAAAAATATTTCTTATGTTCTGATTTTCAAGAATGTGAACATTAATAAATGATTAAGAAGGATATATTCAAAATAACTGCAAATCATGAGCTTGTATACCAAATATAAGTCAGTGATCCGCTGTAATTAATTTTACAGTACAGGATCATCATTATTTTAAATGGACATGCAACAAATATTACACGCGTATCACCTATCACCTTTCACATCGATTCTGACCCTTGTTAACAAGACGGTCTTTACAACGATCTAGCCATGGAGCGAAATTAATGAAATATCTACACTATAGGAGGCTATACGAATGAACTTCGATTTGATATAATTATTTTCCCATGTGGAATGGGGTTCTTTTTATTATGGAATATGCTTGGGTGGAAAACCTCCTGGCTCTATGACTATCACCCTGAACTATTACAATTCAGTTATTTTGGAGGAAATTAATCTAATACTAAGCTCAATTCCACAAACAGACAAATACACACATACTAATACATGCACAACAACTCATGCATACACACGCACAAACACACACACACAATCTATCACAACACACCGATAAAATGTACACTTATTATATTTGTATGAATGCATTTTTAGTGTGTACCTTGAATAATTTACAAGACGCAGAATCAAGACAATTTCAGATGTACCATTTCATTCCAGCAGTACGGTATATTGTTTGAGATTACCACAACTACAGAACATTATGTATATCAGTATCAAAAAACAGTCAAGACAAAAACTTAAGTCCAAAAATTCACAAAAAGAAATATTTCAAAAATACAAAAATTGCAGTAAATTGATCTACATTTCAATTCTACGAATACATACAATGCATACCACTCCTTAAAGAGGGAAAACACAAAACTTACTTCAATATGTCATATAATGACATCATGGTTGACAAAACAATCATTAAACATTACAAATTTGATGTATTTAAGTATTTATAATTAATTGCTTTAATTACCAATTTTTTTGTGCCTGATTTTTAAAATTTTATTTAACACAATATTAAATCCTGATTTCTTACTATTTATAAGATCTGATTCTAGATTTGATAGCATGATGGTTTCCATGTTTCATTACAATTTGATTGGAATGAAAACATGCACGTTTTGATGGCAGATAACATGTTCATTCAGGGTAGATAATACAGATAAGGTATTGTGACCTTCAGGCCGAGGCAGTTTCAACTACAGCAAAACTAGTTCAATGAGTATCATATAAAGTAAATTCATATCACCTGGCGTGGACTTCTATTTCATTTGTGGCATTGTCCAAAAAAAAACATAAACATTCATTACCTGATATTTACACGAAATAAAAACCATTTCCCTACACTTAAAGAATCCACTACCATCTTGCGTGTACATTACAATGCCACGGAAGAAGAGAACGAAATCCCACTATGAAATCAATAATGCAACAACGCAGAAATAACGTGACTGTACTACAAGATACATTATGTACACAAATGTAACAAGCAAACATTGAACTGCTCCATAGTGTTAGTTACTTTCAAGAAGATTTGCAAGAAAATCACGACTTCGTATGAGATTGTAAAAGTAAAATAGTTTTCCCACAGTTACTCATACATAAAATGAACTTTCATTCTCAAACACAATTCGGTGGAGGGCAAATTAGTATTCTTTAGAGATGGTTGGTTTCTCATCTGGAAGAGAGAAATTAAAGGACATGATTCCTTTTATTTTGATAAGTGCAGTTAGATTCTATACAAATTCTTTTTAATCAATTGTAAATCCACTACGGTAATTGAAATTGGTAGCACAAATAACTTACATAATAAACTTCCCTGTTTTGTGGGTTCAAAATACAAATTCTGCAATTTCTCTTTACTATACAACTAATTTATCATATTTATTAGTTTACTGGCACATGATATTATATGAGCTGTTTTATATTAAGAAATTAGATTTCACAAATTGACAGATTAATTACATTTAAATTCAATAGCAAATGAGCTGTACACATTTTAGATTATAAAATTACTGTTGACACTTAGAAATCAAATTACTACATTCATAAACAAATTACAACAATTAACTTTGATTATGGGCAAAATTACGACTCTCAATTATTCTACATTCTACACAAGGTGAACAATCGGGGGAAATTGTGAAAAAGAAGTTCAAATTACTACTACATAAATCTCCATGGCTGATAACATGATAGCCTTGTTCATCCCGACACATTTTCTATCATTCTTTCTTTTATTTTGAATGTCGGCGAATCAGCATCAATAAAAGGGGTACATGTCATATCAATAACCAATGCAATATATTTATCCTGAGTATGATAGCATGTGTCGTTTTTAACAAGGATATTGGCTGATAAATCTACCTGTCTACCAAGTACCAAATTGACTGTTCCTAAAAAAAAAAAAAAAAGTTCTGCTGTACCAGGATGTATATTAGCATCACATCGACAGATGCAGAATACAGCTCGCAAGGACGTACACTGAAAACATCATCCCTAAAAATAGTGGCCTAATATTTACAAATTTGCTCACACAAATGGAGTTGTATCACAGAAAAGGGGATCTAGCTTCTACAGAGCAGAGGACCATATGTCTAAAGACATACAAAGTGCTGCACATTATTAATACACTAAACCATAGGTTTAAATTCTAGAGACATTGAAACGTGCTGCTTATCTACAATCTACACGACAACAAACGATACTTGGAAAGATGATGCAAACTTGGAAAAAACAGTGCAAGTGAACAGAGGAATACTAACACATGGTGCCATATTGACTTGAGGTGGCTAAAAAAGGTTTGGCATGTTTTACTCATCACAAAAACAAAGTACAGAGTATCTACAAATATCTACAGCACCAATCACCAAACTACAAAGAACATTTAAAGAGAGCACACAAACATATCTTACAGCGAAGAATGAAAATACAATTATATTAATTAATATAAATGATATTGAGCCGATTCAAGTATTATCAGCTTGTTTTAGGCAGTTAATTATTATCTTATGGAATAGAACCAAAGGGCAGGATACAAGGGGGTAATGTTTTGATTCTTTAAATACAAATTATACCAAATACACTTGGTAAAAAAATTGAAAGAACCCCAGAATTCTTTACTTATTATTATTGTTTTCCTCATCCATTCCAGAAGGGCAAATCATTTTGTTATGTTTAGCTACATACCAGTTATGCACTACTGTAGTAGTATGATCACTTAATTCTGTGTTCACTCAAAAATAAGAATCTTGGATATCAACACTTACGAACTCTCGAGTTATACAGGTCAAATCTTCTACTCAAAAATCTACTATCCACCCTAAACTCTTATTTCAGAGGTTAGTATAACAATGTGTCATGATTTTACTACACGCTCATTAGAAAATAAGACCCTCTAATGTCTACACTCAGAGGATAACGACCTACATGGTATAAACTTACAGCTAATAACCATAACTCCCTGGTGTACTCTTTTCAAAAACTTCTTCCATTAACAACATACACTTACAATTCTGCACTCAGAATCTAAACATCAAGTTCTACATAATCAAATTACTCCAGATCACTTCATAACACAATTCTGATTTGCTTCACAGGTACTTTTGTCTAGAAAAGTACTCCTAATAGGAATAGGAGATACACAAAACAGCAGTCTTAGGGTCATGATCTGGGCAAAGCATACTTTGTTAAAAAACATGTTCCCTGGAGAACAGAATCTTGCAATCCTACGTTCAACTGATAACCCGTTCAGTCCGACAGATAATAACCTCTAACTCGAGTCTAAATTACTATTAATCTAATTACAATTCATCTGCAGTTTTGTAGCATGGTTTTACACCTTTTTTGGGGTTAAAAACATGTTCATTGAATAACAGAACCTTGCATTTCCTATTTGAACAAATAACTATTCGGTCCTACAGATTATAACCTCTATCTCAAGCCTAAATATTACTCCAATTACAAATCTGTAGTTTTGTAGCAAGATTTATCACAACACAAACCCCTTTCAGGAAAGAGCAGTTTTGGGACTTGATAATTTGGATCAGGAAGCGGACCCAAGTTTGTGAATCCTTGTAAAACAAATTATATCATCCGAGACATCTGAGTAGAGATAGAAGAGACGCGAAGATCAACATCAGGCCTTGATTTGGACCAGGTAGCGGAGACAAGTTTGCGACTCCTTGTAGACGACAAACTCATTGTGGTCTGAACCTTCGTGATTCACCAAACCAAGAGGGAGCACCGCACCTGTAAGTACAAATAATAACCCTCAATTAATTGATGTCTTTAGACATAATGGAAGGGGCAAAGTCCAGGGTTAAGGTTAGGTATAAACTGATTGAGGCACTAAATTCGAATTAAGTACAAAATAGTCATCAGTCAATACAAGAATACATTTTCTGCATGAGTTTTTGCTATAACAAAGTAATTTTTTAGGTCCCCATACTCAAATTTTATTTTTCAAACATTCTTTTCGCAACAATGATATGTTTTGGAACAAGTGTTCAATGTTCTTTTAAATGAAGGCATCCCTCTAAAAAATATATAAATCTGTCCCCATTTATGCAAACGTTTAAAATCTAATGCAATTATAGTCCAGTGTACTAGTGAATGAAGACAGGCATCTTAACATATGTAACTGGATATAGCAAAACCCTGCACTTGTCGGTAGTTGTGTTTTAAAGGAATTGGCATTTTAAGTTCACATTATGTATGTACAAGACTTTTGTTAGTAAAATTTAAACAACCATATCTTTGCCTAATATGAATTTTTTTTTGAACAAAGCATCAAATGAAAACCTTTCTAATGGATTAAAAATATAAATGTTGATTTTTACTGAAAAGTGCAGGGTTTTGCATCCAGTCACATATATAAACATATTCAGGTTTATGCGAATGGTTAATATCTTACCTGAGGGTAGCAAGAGATCTTGTGCAGGATCTGGCTCATCCGTGCCACAGCTCTTGAGACTGTCATGTGACTTGAGCAGCTTTTCAACGGCCGCATTACCCTTGTCCACTAGCGTGTTGCCAAGAGCAACCTGGTAATGTAGGGGTAGAGAGGAGGAAAGCATGGTTTAAACAATATCACTATTCACAACCTCATCATTAACATAATCATCATCATCATCATTAACATCATCATCATCATCATCATTAAAGGGATAGTTGAGTTCTGGTAAGGAGAGTACAGTTTTAGTGAAACTGAATTTTAGTAACCAAAACCTGCATCATTACATTACAAACTAATAGTTATAACTAGAAAGGAACACAAAATTACAAATGACGTAGTAAAGATCATGTTATCATTCAAAAAGAGCCGTTAAAACGTAAGAGGGCGCTCTCTAAACACTCATCGGTTTCAACCATTTTGAATAAAATATTGTGCATGTGATGCTTTGTTGAAATAGTGATTAGATAGAGAAATAACCAACAACTATTTAAATACCTATTTTGTAACTTTTTTGAAAAGAGGAAGCATTTTTTTGAATTTTTAACGGCTGGTTCAAAATTCTCTAATAAACCCGGGGCCCCTGGTTTATTACAAGTTGTTATATTTATGGATATTTCAGCCGTTTCTGAACCGATTTTGATCAAACAAAGATGATTTTATTGTTTAAATATTATGCTCTTTCAAATTTTACACTCAGTTTTTCATTACCTCACAAACCAATTAAGTAGTCTAGCGCCCTCTCTACCAAAACTCAACTTTCCCTTTAACATCATAATCATCATCGTCGTCATCATCGTTATCATCGTCAACATCATCATCATTCTCTTGAGAAGCTAGTCAATGGCCGTGCTTCACATGTTACAATGACAAGTTCCAATCTTTTATCACAATAATTACATCTTAAATTTCACCCTTAGCTTCTTGACTCATAAAATAACATTACAATGAAATCAATATAACAGTAAAGTTGAAATCAAAGAGCCAACTAAACTCACCTCGTTAAGGAAGAGGAACTTGCTCTTGCACATGAAGTTGTAGGCTGCGGTGTACTCATAACTCTTGGCAAACATGTCAGCGTGGTAGATTCCCTGTGGGGTGAAAAGATGGAACAGTATATGAACTCATAACCCAGTGAAATAAATTAACATGGACTTGGAACGATTTGGTTCCCCGAAAATGCACAAAAGAGCCCCCAAAATGAAAAGAGTTCTTGTCAAGTATCACACAGTTCAACTCAAAATACACTTCAGAATCCTGGGCCCCGTTCGATACAGCATTACATATTCACCAGACTTCGGATAAACAACAATAGGCTTCAAAATAAAAAATACTTCAGTACTCTCCGCTTTATTGGGTAGATTGTTGCAAGAGATTTGTACCCCTTTAACAGATGTAACTAATTAAGTGGTGGAAATTTTCTAAACGTAATAACTTTATGGTCAAATCCTACACCATTAAGCAGAGACTACTGTAGTAAATTTAGTTGATGACAAGTAGATAGCAAGATTGAATGTGTACCGTTCCAAAGCGGAATCCTGAGATTGGTGCTCCAATAGGGGTGACGAGCATTCCTCGTTTGAGAATACTGAGAATGTTGAACGGCTTAGTCCCATGCCATAGCAATCGGTGGTTGGTCAGACCGCATGATGTAAGCGTGTCTTCCTCGTCTTTGCGTCTCACCCGATAGATCCTCTGCACATTGACGTCATTGTACAGCTCTACAGATGAATCAAACAAAATTTCAATAATTATATATTTTGACCCATATCCCAAGAAATGGGCAATCGTAAATCTGTAATTTGCATGAATACCAACATTTTAAATGCAATATTCAATGTAACATTTAGCATACTATTCAAATTTGGCCAAATGGACACATCATATAAACTGCTCTCAAAGACTTCTGTTTCGTTAATTATTTGGTGGCCAATGCAAGATTTTTAGTGGCCAACTTAAATTTCTGGCGGCCATTGGCACACAGGCCACAGTTAAAGGCAAGCCTTGGTTTAATCATCCAGAATAGGACTCACGTGTGTTGTGGATCTGTTGCAGAATGAGCTGGGATTCTACGTCATCCTCTGCCAGTGCTTCAATCTCACAGTCCAGACTGCGGTAGATGTAGTCCAGAGGGTTCATGTCTAAACAAAAATGAAACAGATACAGGAATGAGAAGCATTATAATCTATCACAATCATCTCATTCATTTTTATATAAGATATATTTTACAACCTTTAAACCTCTGACAAAGGTTCAATCTCACAGTCCAGACTGCAGTAGATGTAGTGAAGAGGGTTCATGTCTACACACAAATGAAACAGATACAAAAATGAGAAGCATTAAAATCTATCACAATAATCTCATATATCTTATCAAATTTGTATATAAGATATAATATTTTAGAACCCTTAAACCTCTGACAGAGGTTCAATCTCTATCATACAGTCCAGAGTGCGGTAGTCCAGAGGATTCATGTCTGAAGAGCTTTGAGACAAATATAGGAATGCGAAGCATTATAATCCATCACAATCATCCAATCTATCTTATTCAATCTTGTATAAGATATAATATTTTACAACCCTTGACCAGCATTCTATTTGTTTAAATACTTGAACGCTCTCAAAATCTACACATTTTGTTGATTTTGCACCTTACAGAGGCCACAAAAAGTGATCCCCTGCGGAGAAAAACAATTTTACAGACCATATCTGTACAGGACACACATCTAGGGTGGCTGATTCCACCCCCCCCCCTGAGATCTCGGTCGCCGAACGCGCGGCCGCCACAAAATTTGGCACACAGATAGATTGCGACATAATCTACAAGATTGCATTGTTAGTTTTTTGAAAAAAAAAAAAAAATCAATTTCGAATTAATTACGCAAATTTAAGGAAAAAATCCCCTTTTTGTCAATAAATCACTAAATATGGCTCAGAATATGCTAATTTTGTGCATGAATATTCTTTATGACCTAATTATCAGGTTTTCAACATTAAAAATTGCGACAGCAAAAAAATTCCTTATGTATTTCTTTGTTTTTTTAATTTCTTATGTATTTCTTTGTTTTTTTACTTCATTTTTTTTGATGGAATAAATTAGTAACCATTATTCAACAACTTTTAGCCCAAAATTAAATGACTGCAGCGATTAGAATGAAAAATAATGAAGGTTTTGTCTATTATAGGAAAAAATAAATTTCCATAGGATTTGTACACAAATCACAAAATTTGGCGATTTTCGGGCCGACGCTCACGTACAAAAGGTCATGTGACTTTAGAACCGTATAGCCGGTTGTCGCAAATTTGGTCTCAAAAGTTGCGCAAGACTTCAATGAAAAAACTCATGAAGTCGCGCAGCAATACCTGCGCGCGTTGCGGAATTATCGCGAGAAAAGTCGAGGGGGGGGTGGATTCCACCCCCCCCCCGGCCTGGTTACGGTTAAGGTGGTCACCACACCCAGGTTTGACTATGCTTTTGACACCTACCTGCAACCTTCTGTTGTGCCCCCAACATGAGGTTCCCTGAGAACTCTAAGTCAGCCATATCAGCCAGATCCTGCAGTGCTTGCTCCACTGAGTGGTGGTCCGCTATGGGTCCCATGGCTTGGTAGGTGAAGGAATCGTTGGGAACCAGCATGTAGAACTGAGAACTCAGCTCCGCAATCTACAGTTTAAAATCAACAGAAAGGACATCCATATTGATCATAAACCATGCATGGTAAATATCTGATACCACTCCATATTACCACTAGTAATCTTTTCTTTCATTACACATCTTTCGACTCAATCAAGCATTCAAATCAAATCAACCAATCAATTAATCAACTGGTCAAATGATCAACAAACTAATCAATTATCAAACCAATGAACCCTCTGACCTACTGCCTAAACAATCATTCAATCACTCCTTTCACCAACTACTGACTGACCAACCAATCAATCCATCAATCAATCAATCATTCTATCAATCAATTCATCTATTGCCCGACTGATTGACTAACTGACCAACCAACCAACCAATCATTGAGTCTTGTTCCAATTGGAGCTGTTCAATTACATAATCAAGATCAAGATCATTCAATAAATCAATCAATCTGATCATCAAATCGACTGAACAGTTTAAGATTAAATCCCATCTATCTTCTGACTGACTATTCCATCGTACGACAACCAACATACACACCCTTTGATCAACAACCTAATCAATACAATGTTGCACAACTGACCTCATCGTGAAGATCCTGCCTCTTATCCAGAGATAGGTCTGGCTCCTCCAGCTCCTTCAATTTGCCCCTGGATTTGGATACAAGTAATTATAAGAGAGAATTAAACAATTGTCATTTTTTTCTTCTCATTTTTCATTTATATCATACATTGCTGGTCAGTTTTTTTTTATTATCTATGTTTGAATTTAGAAAATAATTTGATCACAATTTGAAACCCTATACAAGGCTAATGGTTTTAATATGATTGGATAATTATCCATATTTACTGTTTTTCTAATGGGCTTAATCCAATCCCATGACAAAACTCTAGGTACAATTGCTCTGCTATAAATCCCCCATAAACCAACAATGATTTCTCACACTAACCCTACTATTAACCTTTATCCTAAACCTTAATCCAACTATAACTTTCACAAAAACAGTAATGCTGCGGTTAAGTCTTGGACCAGTTGTTGGGGGAGCAAATGCAGTGTCACCCTTGTTCCATATTAACTGAATATGACAGCTAGATATCATATAATAATAATAATAATAGATTTGATTTATATAGCGCCTAATATGATACAATATCACGTCTTAGCACACAGGTGATATCTGTGTTTTTTCTGATTGGCTTATTCACATAATTACAGAATGACAAGAAACCACTAGAGCAGGTAAAGACTAGATGCAACATCTTTCAGTCCCACTCACTGAATTTTCTGTAGTACGGTTGATGCCTGATCAATGACGTCTCTCTGCAGCCGACCGAATGGAAGGAACCTCTCTGATGCCCCGCACTGTTTCAAGGCATGCTTCAACATATCTGGACAGGTCTGTAAAAGACAGAAAGAAAAAAAATCAAACATTGGAATGTCTCAATAATGTCTACAATATTAATGTTAACTGCTGTTTCCATTGTTCTGTCTCAAGTGACCAACAAGTGACCAATACCTACAAAATACTGTTTTCATGAAAATCCCTTACAACAGGCAACACTATGCACCCAACTGCATCAAACGATGGAAGACAAACAGTATAGGCCGAACTGATTTCCTAAGGATTTAAACAAATTAATTAAGGAGAACAAAAAAAAAATGTACCTTATGCATTACATACTAACATTTTATATCAAACTGTTTTAAGACAATAGTGTGTATGAATCCACCACCACATACTGAAAACGAAATCAAGTGAATTCAACTGACCAGGGTTTTGAGTAGTTCCTGCGTTCCTTTGGGAAGTTTTGAAGGCTTGGGTGATTTGAGGTCAAACTCCACTTTCTTGATGGCCCGCCTGTCAAAGTATGGGTCCGTGCGAACCAGGTTGTACTTCCCATGCATTCTTGAGAACCTGCAACAAGACAAAAATCACAACAGTTGATATCGGGTGTCTTCTATTTGACTCATCTTTATTAAAAAGACTACTCATCATTACTGAAAAGATTACCTAGAAATGGTAGCATCACTTCAATTCCTCCCTCACACTAATCCCTAAAGTAGATTTTGATTCGTCCAGGATTGAGTTCATGATATGGAAATGAAATCCATGCAACTGGACGTACTATTTATGGAGTAGAACAATTCCAAAACCTTTCTAGGTTGCTTCTCCAGCTAAACTGGCTTAGTGTCGGGTTTACATAGTTTCTGACTAGCACGAGCACAGGCATTGATTGAATAGGGTTTTGGGTTTATAGTATATGTAGAGCCACCATGAGAGCTTCTAGCTCAGCGGTTTGGGCACCGGTCTTTCAATCTGCAGGTCATGGGTTTGATATCCCGGGAAGCCCAATTCATCTGCAAATTTTCATATGAAAAGAATAAATCACAGAAAAGGGCTTGATAGAGAGGAGAGCGGAAGCTACAAATAACTCAACATCTTGACATTTGTCTTACAACACTGTCACTACGAAGCTTTAACTGATTTTGTTTCTTAGGTTCAAGTTAGTGACTATGCAATTCATAAATTTAAGAAAATGCAAGAGAACTCACTCTTTGACATGAGACCACTGGTTGCCGCTCTTAGCCTTGAAGATCTTGGAGAATTCAGCCACCGCGTCTTCCTTGTTGTTGAATGGAGTGCGCTGGTATTGCCCTGCATCGCCGACACGCCCCCATCTCGTCAGCAATACATACATGTCTTTACCCTTTACATGTACAACCTGCAGAACAAAACAAGCCAAATAGTACTACTACTAATAATAATAATGGGTATTTATAGAGCACAAATAGCAACAAAACTTCTAAGCACTACAATTACTACCCAGGTCAATGGATATACACTGCAATCGTTCCTGCACATAGCACATAAAGTGCACCTTTTCCACTCCTTAGAAAGTAAACATTTGTACATATATAATCCTGCCCAGACTGAAAATTGTCTACATACTTGTATCTATCTGGCCTGTCCCGTATCCCAATATATTACAAATTCATTTTTACCCTTCTCATGTATGACCTACAGAGTAAAACAAGCTGGACAAACTGGATTGCTAGACTTGTGCTAGAAAGCTCTTGTGATATCTAGCTCAGATAGTAAAGCACCAGTCTGTCCAGAGGTCTTAGGTAAATAGAACCCTGGGGAAGCCTTATTTTCTTTGCTCATTATCATTTAGATCATGAATTGTCTTGAGATCGGATGAACATGATCTCACCTGCATCTTGTAGAAGTTGTTCATGCCGTACATGCCGTACTTCACGTCAGCTTTGGTCAGCAACACATCGTATGGAATGTCTTGTTCTGTGTCCATTAACACCTCACTGGAAACAAACATTCAAAGTTTTGACTCAATTCAATTTCAATTCAATTTATTTCCAACATATAACAACAAAAAGATCATCAACAATTACAAAAAAATCAAGAGCAAAATCGATTCACAAATTAAATATCACATTCTTATGTAGAAATGACAGAGAAATATCAATATGTATAATCATATAATCAATAAAATAGCTTTGACATTACATTCAACAAGACATATTGAACAATACATTCACTGGTCTTCAGTCATTCTCATAATTATTTGTCTCCATTTAAAAGTACTCATTTTGGAATGATTTGTGTTTCCATAATGTGATTCATAAATCAATACTGATTCATTTGATTCTTTATTTCCTAATGTCAAAACTGCCTTTATTTCAACTTAGGTCACAAAACACCATATCCATCATATCCATTGATTTGTACCTAAACGCACACAATAATAAATGTTCAGAAAGGATGCAACACCTACGATCGTTAATTTCATCAACACCATCGACCAAATGTCATTGTTTTTTGTTTGATTGGGAAGAACATTCTTTTTCCAACAAAATGATACCATGAGCATTGATTTTGGGTAAGGCGATTGGATCCTAGGGCCATTTTTCTGAGGCAATGTCGTTTCCTAAATTTGCTACTTTTTCGTCTCCAGCGATCCTCGGAACACTCGAGACATTCTCGCCCCACGGCCTGCCGTAGAATTAGCTGTACATAAGAATGGCTCACATTGTCTTCCTTACAAAGGGAGAGCAGTCATGTGGTTCTTCTGTACAGCTAATTCTACGGCAGGCCGTGGGGCGAGAATGTCTCAATGTTCAGAGGATCCCTGGAGACGAAAAAGTAGCAAATTTAGGAAACGACTTTGCCTCAGAAATATGGCCCTAGGATCCAAACGCCTTACCCAAAATCAATGCTCATGGTATCATTTTGTTTGAAAAAGAATGTTCTACCCAATCAAACAAAAAACAATGACATTTGGTCGATGGTGTTGATGAAATTAACGATCGTAGGTGTTGCATCCTTTCTGGGCCAACCTGTATAGTATTCACAATCACACTTCATAGCAAGTTTGCGCTTTGATTAAATTAATTGTCGAAAAATGGGGGACTGACTAATGGTGTTGATTCTTGCCGTTTAATTGTCACTGCAGTATGTCTCACAAAACCAGGGAAAATATTGAATATTGAATGTATTATACAAATGGATAGGGGCTTTTACGATGCCTATTATTTTAATTCATCAGGCTCACACCGTTGATTAAATGTAACATTTGAAATGACTGATCGATACTATTTCATGAATCATTAACGCAGGGAATGTTGGGAATGTTTTTTTGAGAGTGTCTCACCCAGCCTCCCTGAGCTCGGCTGCAGAGTCCACCAGTGGCTTGGGGTACTTGGGTGTCTCCTGGTCCTTGTCCTGTGTCTCCTGCTGGAGCCTGTCCATCAGCTTCCTGGAGTCCTCTTTGAAGTCCACACTGGGCTGTCCGCTCCAGTCACATCCATCTGTCCAGGTGGCCTTCCTGGGAGCAGGTAGTGTCTGCAAACAAATATTAAGTAGGTAGTTTCTACGGGACTTGGATTTCATAAGTGATATAAAATTTCCCCCTTTGCAAGAGTTTCTTGGAGTCCTCTGTGAAGTTCTTCCTAGGTGAGGGATATGCCTGCAGCATAAAACCATAAAGAAAGATTGTTTGGAAAATGGCTTTCAAATTTCTCATTTGCAAGAGCTTCCTGGAGTCCTCGGTGTAGTCTACATTGGGCTCTCTGCTCCAGTCACATCTGTCTGTCTAGGTGGCTTTCTAAGGAGCAGGTAGTGTCTACAACATAAACCCATGATGGAACAGATAATTGGAAAAGGGATTCCATTGGTCACAAAAAATTCCCCCTTTCAAGAGCTTCCTGGAGTCAAATTCGTCTGTCCAGGGCCCCGTTGCAGAAAGAGATACAATCGATTGTAAGTTGCAATTAATCGTAAGTCAGATCACGTGTTCTAGATGCGCAAATCTGATTGGTTTAAACGCGTACATTTTCTTGAGTGCTTCCTAGGGGCAGGCAATGTCGTTGACAGTACAAGAAACCCAAACCCAAACCCAAACAACAATTAACAAAATAGTTTCTTTTCAGAAATTATTTTGATGCTGCTTTTACTGCTGCTAAAAATGTCTATAATTACTCTTCGCTTGAGCCTATGATAATGCTACTCACAATTTGTGGCTTTGCCTCGCCCTGAGCCTTCTGTATCTCTGCAGCCATGAGGTCAGACCTGGTCTCCAGGGCATAGTCCATTGGTGTCTTGCCCTCATTGTCCTTGGTACCAACCGGAGCTCCTAGCCTGCAAAGGAGCCTCAACAACTCCACGTTCTGGTAAGTGCCGTAATCACACGTGCGCATCGCGTGGTGGACCACGGTGCGACCCTGTGCATCCTTGGCAGACAGGTCGACCGAACTGGTCTTTTCAAACAGTGGCTTCTCTGCTAAAAAGATGAATAATTGAAACCAATCAAACAACAAATTTGATAATAATAATTATCATGTGCATCACCAGCACCATTATCCTACAAACATGAATGTCTAGTAAGTTTTAATGAAACAACATGCTGGTTAGTTTTATCTTGTAATTAGGAATCGTCATATTTAGATAAATAGCTCTGGACAAATAATGTTTTGATTTATATAGTGCCCAATATGACAGCTCATTTTCAATTCCCTAGTGAGCATTCCAGCTAGGTATCTATTGAACACACACACACACACACAGTTCTAAGGAATGCCATTCCCATCCTTCCAGGTCTCCACATATGAAGATATATGAAGAGCTTAATATAAAAGGGCGCTAAATCCATTTTTTCAACTTTGGAGAAAAGCTGGTTTCTTTGTCCAACATTATTTTTTTATTGCGTAATTTGTCCTAATATTTGTATTTTTAGATCTACTTGTGTGTTTCTTTAATGTACTGAAATGGTTAACTCAATTTTCATGTAAAGTGGATTTAGCGCATTTTGGAACTAAGCTAAAGGTACAAACCTTCTTTCCCAGACTCATCTGTCTCCATCTTATCTCCATTCTCCAGAACCTCCTCCTCCTCTTCATCATCCTCATCGACATCCATGTCTTCATCATCCTCACTGTCATTGTCCTCCTCATCAGACTCACTGTCCTCGTCCTGCCCATTCACCAGCCCTCTCTGCTTCCCTGACAAAGTGAATGACATCAAAAGGATATTATTGGGGAAAGAAATGTATTTAATGATAGAGGATATAGACTACAAAAAATACAAACAAAAAATCAGTTTGGATTAAGAAAATATACAAAGCCTCCCTCGCAAACAAAGAGCATTTGGGGCCGCATACAATATAGAGTACCGAAGTGTGACGTCAGAGCTATTCATTGCCATGAGTGATGGTTCTAAACAATGTCAGGCAAGTCATGAATTGGTGATCTAGCGGTTGCTAAGAAGGCAATCGTCCGGCTCCGACCCACTACTTAATGCCAGTATGAAAGGAAAAGTTGTTTAGAACCATTGCTATGCCATAACAAAAGCATGTGACGTCACTACTTCGGTACTCTATGTACTTGAAAAGACATACTTGTGCATTCAATTCAACTTTATCCAGTAGGATATATTTGAAATAGTTAGAAACTGCAGCATAACTTGATACAGTGCTTTCAACAAATGCTTCTGTGCCCAAGTCAAGCAAATGTTGTCAACAGTTTATATCTGAATGTGCATGAAAGTGATCTTTAAGAGTAAGGTCTTACACAATAGGGTTTATATTCACATAAGAATCCATACAGAGGGATTCCAATGTAATGAAAGTGTTATTATAAGAAGTGTAGAAAGGCTCAAGTACTTTGGCTTTCTACATGAAGGTAAAGACTTAGCTTAACCCGTTGCCTCCTGAGTATGATAACTCCCTAGAGTTAATACATGGTACACCAGTTTCCTGTAGACAATAGGTTAATGCTCTGAACTGAGGTATATATTGTAAATGCTACATTTTACCATAAAAAAAAGTATAACTCACAGTAAAAACTTACTTTTATATTGATTAACTCCAAAGTCGCCAAGAGATCTGTACTTCTTTGACCCTGTCTTTGATTTTTTTCCCTGTGCCTCTGGGTCATAGCTGTGATTGAGAAGCAGCTTCACCATCTTAATGTCATTCTGTGACAATGAAACAAATCGGACATGAAGAGATATATTAGATAAACTTCATCATCATAATCACCATAGTCACCGATGACCTCATCTTTATCGTCTTTGTCATTATTGCGTCTATTGTCGAAATCATCATCATCATCACCACCACCACTATCACAATCATTATTATCTACATCATCATCAACAATAATAGAGAACACCATTGAGAATACTTGCCCTCTTGACTGCCCACATGAGTGGGGTGAGAGCGTCCTTGCCGGCAAAGTTTGGATCCGCTCCTTTGGTCAGCAGGAACTTGACCTGGCTGAAGTTGCCTACGCGGACGGATGCGACGAGTGGGGAGAGGGGGCCAACAGGGTGGGTGGTGGTGTGGTACTCCTGCAGTCTGCTGCTGGATACAGCATCATCCACCTTGCCTTCAAGGGCCCACAGGGGCAGGGGGCAGGAGACGTTGAGGGAAGATCCTACCTCAACCAACCAGCTGGATACAGGAGAAAAGAAATCAAGTCAAATCAAATTAAATTTTACCTTTCCTTCTGGAGCCCATGAGGTGCGGAACAAAATTTAACAGGATTACAGTGAAGGAGGAAGCTTCTATTTCAACGATTCAGATAGGCAAGAGAAAAAAGGGAACAAGCTATTTAGAATAAATTTACAACTCATCCAAATCCAGATCTACAACTAACATTTGCAGCAATCATTGTTCTTTTCATAGTCAGAGCAAACAAAATATACAATGTGTAACATAATTTTTTTTTTTAAACAGGGTACTGTTTAAGCCATGTAGAAACCAATGTAACTCTCTCTTTATTTCTGAGGAATATTCCCCAAATTAGACATAATTATTATCTGAAAATGTTGCATCATGTAAAGGATGTACTGACCTAAAAATGGTATGCGTAACTAAATTTAGCCCTCAAACGACTTAACGCCCACCTCGCCTCACTTTCACCCAACGACATTTGATTTGTTTCTTTTCACCAAAGCAGGGCATCACTTACCTGACCAAATCTTCATCAAAGTCTGGTTGTCTCCAGAAGGCTGCAGCGAGCAGATTGCGTCCCTTGGTGTCAGTACTGGTTAGTATCTGCTTCCCATCCTGCTGCTTCATACGCTCTGTAAAACAATGTGACCGACATGACTCGGTAAGAACGTCGTACAAGAAACTCCTCACGCAAACTTGTAACAACATATTTGAAAGGATTAAACCCATTTTTCCCCTGCCTCACTAGCCTATGAAGAGGTTCTTACTGATGACTGTAAATGCAATTTTCTGTGCCAGCAGATGCGTCCTTTGGTGTCAGTACTGGTTAATATCTGCGTCCCATCCACACAACTAATAAATAACAATTATGCTTATTCCATGTTTGCTATTGTGAGATACAATGCTACAAATAAACTTGTTTTGCCTTGTGCCTAGTCGGTCAAGCAAAAACAACAATTTAAAAATTTCAGTGGCCCGATCCTGAATCTGGTAGCCCAAAACAAAGAAAAACATAAAAAAATAGATGGATCTTCGACTGCGCGCAGTCGAAAATGATGCCTCCGCTATCACGCGATTTTTTATATCAAGCCCAAATTAACATGCACTGAATTAATGTAAACTAATTTTGATGGTAATTCATCAACCAGATCTTGAGATCTCGAGGTCCAGGCCAGCAGACCTGTGCTAATTTTGAGCATTGGTAAGATGACATATTTCCTCTAATTCCTGATCCTTACCCCACAGCAGTTTACAAAGGTCCAAGTTTTCTGCAAGAACAGCGTAAGTGAGAGGTGAACACCTAAACTGGTCAGAGCCCACACCAACACCCTTCAACAGGAGTTTCTCTGCAACCTATTGAAGGAAGAAAAGGAGAATGGAACAAATTAAATTGTTACAATGTTACAATGAAAATCTTGGAACCATAAATGTCTCTTTATCATAGCAGGTAATTAATGTTGCTAATTGATGAATTAACTAATTTTGTAAAATGGTAATCTCAAATTCAAATATTCATTCCTATTTTACTAGACCAAGTCATCATTCTCACCATAATATATACAGTCATACTCTATATGAAGTAAATATATAGACATTTTGTAAACAAATAATGAATAGAAGCTCAGTTAGAAGTTATGTGTCTACACAATTCAAAACGTGTCACATTGCGGGCATGTAAAAAATGATTAAGTACCTGATTCTATGAGTTTGTGACTTGAGTTGAGCATGGCACTCTGAGGGTTAAGCCCTACTAGTACCATGTATTACCAACCTTGTTGCAGGGCCGAGCCACAGACTCCAGAGCCAGAATGTGGAATAGGTTCTGCTGCCTATGGAGTTGGTCTTACTAATAGCTCCGCATGCAATTTTCTGTGCAACTTGTTAATGATCCGAAAACAGTTTGGCTGAGGATATAGGACTAGCTGACCACCCAAAATCAGAGTGACAACTTAATGATCACGTTCTTGGCACCCAAATGAGTCACCTTAAAATGCGGAGCATTATATTAAATGCTCTATTCAAGGATTCTATGAGATTTGTGACTTGCGATGACCATGGCACATCATGCATTACCAACCTTGTTGCAGGGCCGAGCCGCAGACTCCAGAGCCAGAATGTGGAGTAGGTTCTGCTGCTTGTCTGCCAAACTGCTGATGTTCTGTCCTCGAGACTTGGTGATTAGATTCAGGGCCATCTGGAACCTGTGCTCCTCGATAGTTGCCTACCAAAAAAGGTTGATCAAGTTTGATTCAATTACATTCAATTCTATTCCAGTGTATTTCACCCTAAAAGCAGTCCTGCTGAAGGCCCTATATGTTATGTATTAGACCTGGAGATGTTCATTAGTCCAATATATTTGGATTATTCATATTCTAAATAGTTTCTATAGAAACGTCAGTAATATTGCCACCTCAACAACATTGGGCGATTTTTTAAAATTAGCATTTTAAAGATAATTAGCTAATTTGCATATTTCTGAAATAAGGTCGGGGTCACTTTCTATCTGAGAATAGTACAAAAGTGATGGAAACAATTATTTTAGATTATTTTGGGGTAAGGAATCCATTTCCAGTGCTCGTCTGCATGTGCCATATGGGCAACAACCCGAAATTCAAGATGGCTGCCCCTAATTTGCAAAGTGATATTTGAGACTTCAATCGTATACCAATATCATTCAAAGAATGAGAACACTATTCACCTAGTGAAAAATGTGATAATTTATGTCAGCTTGTATCACCTACTGCTCATCGAATTTGACTAACAATTTTTCATTCAATCATTACTATCTTTCATACTTAGGGAGACATTTGAAGAAAAAAATAATTAATTCTTCTGTTACTATACGTCAAACAATAAGGTACAACAGAAGTGAGAAAGCAACAAATGATTTTGGTTGAATTTGACAAAGTGAATGGATTTTAAATGGTTGCTATAATACCTTGATGGGTGTGATGTAGGGGACGTGGCACTTTTCCAGCCGGTCCATGAGCAGGAAGAGGATGCCCTGCCACCCGTTCTTGACAACCTTCCTGAACAGGGACTCCGTCTGGTCCTGGTTGGGCTTCCCCTCTCCACCCTCCCTCATCGGCTTCCAGGTCCAGTAATGCTCCTCATCCTCGTCCGTCTTCCTCTCTGGCTCCGGCGAGGCTGGCCTGGTCACGTTCACTGCGATGTTGGCTCCCTTTTGCAAAAGGAAGATCACCACACTGTGAGGATAAAACAGATAAGGTAACGCAAGTTTATTTCTCAAGGAGGTTTTTAATTGCCTTCATCTTACTGCTTTTATTCTTTTTGGGGAAATTGGCCTTGTGATGTTGATGGCGATGTTGGCTCCCTTTTGCAGGAGAGATCACCAATGCAAACATAACACAAATCAAGTTATTCAATACCTTTATATCAATCAGTAACTAACAGAAAAGCTAATGAACCTCATTGATCAAGCATTTTATATTCACACACTCTTCCTTCATCTTACAGCTTTTTGCTTTTGTGGAAGCTGGCCTGGTGATGTTGACTACAATTTTGTCTCCATTTTGCAGGATGAAGATCACCACACATAAATATAGAACAGAGTAGGTAGTGCAATTTCATTTCAGGAGTTTTCCAGTAGTTTTATCATTTTTATGTAATCTTCACACATTTTCCTCCATCTTACGGCTTTCTGCTTTTGGGGAAGGTGGCCTGGTGACTGCTATCTTGGCTATCTTTTGCAGAAGAAAAATCAGGACGCTAGAGTAAAATTATCAACATGGAAGGTTTAAACATATTTGATTTGCATATGTTCACCTACTTAATCATATGGGCAATTCCACGAAAAATGTCACCCAAGGATGGAAAAATGAAACTCATGGGACAGCCTTGTTAACTACTGGATAGTAATGAGGAAGGACCATATTTTGATGACTAAAGGAAAAAAGTTTGAAATTCAATGCAGAATATTTTTTTTTTGGCCATTGAAGTTGGGACAAAAATTGTATGTATTACCCCCAAAAATGATGAAATTTGCATCTGTTGTTTGTGAAATAAAATTTAAAAATATGGATCACTTCAGAACAATAATTCTACTTCTAATGTCTTGTTTATGCTTTGTTTTAACATCATAGAAAAGGAAATTGTGTACAAATCTTTACTTTTTGAAAACTGTTATTGGATAAAATCTTGATTCTTACAACATTGATGTGTAATGTCCGTGACGTTTTAGATATAAAAGTTTTTGTAGAAGCAGAAGTCCTAATTCAATTTAATTCAAAATTCATTTGCAAAGCTAGAATGTTATATCATAAAGTATATCAAGAGCATTTACTAAAATATTTGATGGCTTGTCCAGAATGGCGTCACGGACATTACGTCACGGCTGCGTCACGGACATTACATACACAGTGAAAAGTATAAAAAAGCAGAGCAAAAAAATATCAAGCATTATTTTCTTATGTAAATGTCTTACTTTAGCCAAGAAATAAGATAATCCCAAGTAACAGGGGGACTACTACCTTCCTGGTTCAAGTTTTAATAAATTGTATCGTTAATCAGATAGTGAACTTTGAGTCAGTACTCTGAACTATTTATAAAACTAAATTCCTTGTTTAATTTGAACATGCATGTCTCAATAATCAATAAAGACTTGACTATAACTTACTGGGAGGAGAAAGAGATGGTTAAATCTCATATAGTATGATCAAATTGCAAAAATTATACTCTTAGTCCATGATTTTCCATGTGTTATGCCCATGATGTACCCACCTTTTTTTAGATTTTACCATTTTTTGGCACAAAACTGCATTGTACCTCATTAAAAATGTATAATATTTTTTTTAATAGTTGAACATTTGGTTTACTGCACATTCTGTTGAAAAATTTCAAATTTTACAATAATTTGTAAAAAATTATTAATATTTTAAAAATAATTTTTTGCTAATTGAAAAAAAAATTGAAATATAATTTTTGTTCTCAAAACTGTTTGATTACATATCAAATGTACAATTAAAAAAGTGTCATGCACAATGGAGCATTTTTTGCTGGTTATTTCTGAGTTTAGAAAAAGTGGACAAAAGTGTAATGTCCGTGACGCTGAAAATGTAATGTCCGTGACGCAACGTTTTGTTGTCTAGATCACATATGCCTGGCCCGTTTCCCCCAAAACAACTTGGATTCAATTCATCATTGCCTTGTCTATAATTAAATACCTAAATCACCTATGTGAGGTCTCAGAACTCACAGACTTTTGCAAAGATGTATATGGATGCAAAAAGTCATGTCCAAAAGATGTAATGTCCGTGACGGCGCACATTTCGCAGAATTACTCAGTAACGAATTGGATAAATGTTCTGAAACTTTTTTTGCATACTTAACTAGGATATTGTTTTGTAATCAAAATAAAAGTTAGACATTAGTTAGAGGTATGAATTAGTAGTGGCATTGGAAAGTCATGAAAATTCTCTGATTTGTAATGTCCGTGACGCTGGAGTTGCCCATATATTAAAACCTTATCTTTCAAGGGTTTGTTTTCACAAAGATGTTGGCTCTTTTTTTTAAAGGATAGAGATCACCACACAAGAAAAATCAGTCAAACAGAGATGGTTGTGCAATGAAGAGTTTGAAATGTAATAAAGTTGAATATTAGTATCAACTGCTACTTACCTGACATGTTCTCCCAATGTAGCCATCGACAGAGGGGTGTTTCCATGTGCATCCTTCATGTCCACATTGGAGACACTCTAACAGAACAAACACACACACACAAAGATACATAAGATAATATTCATATAATAAGCATTTTAGTTTTATCAGATCAATTTACTAAATAAGTGCATTCTGCTAAACTCTATGAAACAATAAATGATCAAATCATTTAAAATTACAACATGGATTATATAAAACAATGTGAAATCATACTTGCATACGTGTAAAAATACACCTTGACTGGAGTTACTAAGTGCTAATTTTTAAAACACACCTGTTCAAAACATTTAGATGGGCAAAGCTTAAATTTATTTCAATAGTCAGATAGAGCTAAGATTAAGTTAATTTTAGTTGGTGTTGTTATGTTAATGTTTTGATTTATATAGCGCATTTTATGATTGATAATCATCTCTTAGCTTTAATTGAATATTAAGTTGGTGTACCTCTGAAAAATGTAGGAGTGAGACGATAGCATTTCATACATTTATCTCAATAGTCAGGTGGAGCTAACATTAAATTAAGTTGGTGTAGTTAAATTATGATGTTTTGATATATATAGCACCCAATATGATTTATAATCACATATTTTGATTAATAAAGCGCATAATAGGATTAATAATCATCTACGCACTATAGTTGGTTTAATTGTAACTGGAGTTTGATTTTGATTTTATGCATTTATTTCTTACATAATCTCATAATACAAATAATTATACAAATGATAAAGAAATGCATTCATTAAAGGGATAGTTGAGTATTGGTCAAACTTAACTTTAGTAACCAAAACCTGCACGATTACGATACAAACTAATAGTTATAACTTCACCATGCTCGAAAAGTATACACAATTACAAACGACAAAGTAAAACCCCTGTTATCATTCAAAAAGAGCCGTTACAACTCGAAGTGTCAAATTAACTCGGCGCGAAGCACTAGCGTTGTAGGTCCTAATACGGGACTGTATAGTGCAGTGTGCGGTAATACGGGACTGTAGTGCAGTCACTGTGTGCGGTAATACTATACAGTAGTACGTGTATATTATGTATCGCAACCATAGAAGTATGACTCCAACACTGCCGTTGACGCAACTCGCAAGCCCCATTCGCATTCGTTCGCCTTTCGTTCACAGTCGCGCTAACACACGGAGAGACTGGTCCATGAGGCGCATATATCACTGATTTTTTGCGGAATGGAAGGAAAAATCATAATCTTAATCCACCCGGTAGTTGAATCACATATTGGAGAGTAAATTGCTGGTAAGTACCGTGTCATATGTATAGTTTTAAGCACAATTAGCGTGCACACAAATATTTGGTTTCAGTCTTTTATTAGGAGAACATAGAACGCTAGTGCCTCGCACTAGCGGTTCTAAAAAGTGATACCCGGGCGTCAACCACTTTTATATGATATTTTGAAAGCAAATTTCACAACAATTAGAGCATTTGAATGGAAATTATTATTATTTCCCATGTTTTTTTCGATGATCTTTCATATGGAATTGAAATCAACCAAATCCGTTACAATCGATGTTGGGGGGGCACTTTGGAAATTACCAAAACTCAACTTGGCCTTTAAGCATGTAAAAGTAGTTAATTGATGAACATAATAGTAAAGTTCCCCATAACAGTAACTAAATAGTAATACTACACAGGCATTATTATAGTAGATAAGCAGTTTCTAGCAGTATTTTGCAACATTTAGTAATAAAGTAATAAGGTGGAAATTCAATTAACTTTAAGTTGGTCTACCTCTGCTAAATGCATGAGTGATATGACGGCTCCCCGCAGCGCAGCCCCGTGAATCGGAGTGCGTCCACGCTTGTCTGGATGGTTGATTTGTTTGGAGGACATGGCCGTCCGCATCAAACTCACAGCCTCGATCGGGTCAATTTCTCCATGCTTGTTAGCGCTAAAAATGGAAACAGATGAAAAATATAATGACATGACAACTCAAATGATACCAACATGAATTTTGCATCATATCTCCAGATAACGGTAATGGGGATTTCGCTTTTAGAAATAACTTGAAGTGGTCATTTTCTTTCAGGGTAATTGCTACACACCCCAGGCAAACTGCAGCAAATTAGCATATAAATATAATTTGTGTTCCAGCCCACTTTTTTGTGATTCACCACTTTACATGCAAACAAATAAAAACAATTTATATGCAGAGTCAGAATTGCACATAATTTGACACCACAATTATGAAATTTAGAGCGAACAACTAACTGATCAATATATTATCTCTCAAGTTATTGCATTTTTCTTTGAAATTAATGTTTCTCTTAGGTTTAAAAGTGCATGTTCACTTAACTCTCTTAGCCCAAGTATTTTCAGGTTGGGTATGAGACAAGAGAAAAATGTGCCCAAGTATTTTTCTAGACCTGTCTGGAATGGATTAATGCCAAAACATTTGCCTGTCAAATACCCAGTAGTGAAATCCATATTTTATCTAAGTTGTAAAATGTTAATGCCAATACATACTCTTTGCCGTCAAATAACAGGTGGCAAAATCCATTATTTATCTCAGTTATAATAATAATAATAATATAATAATAATGGTATTTATTCAACAAAAATGTCCCATTCACAGCTAAAAGCTAAATTGCAGCGTCATTTGCAACACTATTTACAAACATGGAAATAACATTAATGAACTCACGATATAAAGAAACGTTGATGTATTATATACAATAATTAATTAAATAAATCATAAAATACCTGAATAGTATCACGAATTAGGCATGAATACTAATGAAAGACAGTAAATTATATTGTTGTTTTATATATCAATTAATAAATTAAGTGATTACAAAAGTCAATAGGCATCATCTCTAAATGTATATTTCCTAATGCAAATTTTGTATTTTAAGATTACATTAAAATCATTATGATTGATTTTAATGTTATCTTAAAATACAAAATTTGCATTGTTAATGCCAAAACATACTCTTTGATGTCAAAGAAGAGGTAGTGGAGTGGAAGTCTGCCCTGACTGTCCTGAGCAAAGACATCTGCCTTGTTGTCCACCAACAGCTCAAGGACATCTGTGCTGGGGTCATTGTCCAGGATGTAGGTGCTGCATGCATAGTGGAGGGGCGTTCTGCCTTGGGTATCCTTAACGTTGATGTTAGCTCCCTTTTCTAACAGCTTCTTAATCACTTGGCTCACACTCAACTTTTCTGAAACTGAACACAGCAAGATAGGCATACCATGAAATAAAATAAATGATAAGTATATAACTATATACATATATAATGATTAATGATATTGAGAGTCACAGGCATACTGGGTGTCCTGCCTTGGGTGCTGCATGCATAGTGGAGAGGTGTTTTCCTTGGGTTTACTGAACGTTGGTGTTTGCTCCATTTCCTACCAGCTTCCTAATGACTTGGCTCACACTCAACGTTATTGAACCTGAACACAGCAAGACAGGGACAAGAAAGGTTGTACAGAAAATAAATGTGGGTGTTGCAGTCTTGTACCGACACTTAATGATAAACAGTACTGTAAATGAGGTTATTGCATGCATACTGGAGAGGTGTTATGCCTCCTTAACATTGGTATTAGCTCCATTTTCTCACAGCTTCTTGACTTGGCTCACACTAAACATTTCCAAGACCGAAGGCACCAAGAAAGTGGCAATTAAGGTAGCACTTGAAGATACCATAAGGTACCAAGTTTGATGGTATTTCATCAACCAGTACTTGAGGTATTGCAATCACGATGAATGGGACGTACATATGGTCAAACAGGACAATTTGTTGAGGAGGGGCATCCCTAAAAAATAAATGAAAATGAAAATATCTGAAATGACTGCTGTAACTTACTATGTTTGGACATGACTGCATAGTGGATAGGTGTCAGTTTGTTAGGTAAGCTGGGCGCCTGGACAGTAGCAGAGCTGAGAAGAACACCCACCAAGTCAAAGAGATCTTTCCTGTCATGAGAAATATGGGTATAAACATTAAATGAGGGTTCCATCTAAGGCTTAGCAGGTTTCAAACCAGATTATTACATCGTTGTTAGATATATGCATATTGTTTATCTTTTATTACATAGTTAGATGAAATTGTATGTCATCTGTTTTTAATTAGCAAATGAACAGACTTCCGACTTCTTCATAAAAATAGTTAACACATGGAAATTGAATTGAAATGAATGAAATGATAAGCTAAGATAATGAGGAAAAATACTGCTAAAAACTCTACTAAAATATTGTCTGTGTAATGTAATGAGATTCAAAATGGGGCCAAAGCTTTCGATCCTAGCAGAATCTTCTTCAGAGGCAAAGTTATGACAATTTTCCCCTGAAGAGGATTCTACTAGGATCAAAAGCTCAGGTGCCCTATTAATTCTCATAGCAAGATAATACTACAATAGTTCCGCAGAGAGACACTTACTTCAGGGCAAGAATGAGAGGTGTGGCCTGTTCATCAACTTTCTCATCATGTGATTCCAAGGCAATGTCTGCTCCAGCTTTCACCTGTCAAACACACAAAGTTAAACATTATTTTCAAACATTTAGAGAAACTGACCAGAAATACATAATGTAAATGAAAAAGAGCAAAGAAAATAGGGTTTGTCCAGATGGCTAGACTGGTGCTCTACTGACTGAGCTATAGAAAGCCCTAGTGCGGGGTCTGTCCCTGAAACCCCTTAGTTTTTAATGCTCGTGACGGCCAGAGGCTATTATAAACCTGACACAAACCCGAAGGATAAGTTATTACCGTGTTGATGTGTGCGAAAGATCACCACAGTGATGTGTCAGCTTTAAGTTTTCTTTGCTCTTTTTCATTAAAATTAAAACTTTTTAAACAAGAGACAATTTTTTAAACAGATTGCAGTACATGTTCTAAGAAAGCAAAAGGGCACAGAGATTACTTTAGATTAAGAGTACTGTATTACTCATGAACATTGTTCCAAGAGGATCATGAAATTGACATTGCTAGCCATTGACCAAACTTCTTATTCAAGTCCTGGGCACCATTGCAGAAATAATTGGAATTGATTGTAAAGCTGCAATTAATTGCAAGTCAGAAAACATGCACATTTGAACCAATCAGATTTGAGCATTTAGTCATATAATCTTGACTTGCATTTACTTATCTCAGTAAGCGTTAGCTCATATTTAAGTTAATGGCAATTTTAGTTGTACTGTTACATAATTGGAATTTTCAGAGTATTTCATCATTTTAATCCCCCCTTTTGTTCCAACTGATAACTCATATGTGGAACAGGCCTGTTGGTTTCAAATGTGGCAAGTAATGAGATAAAGCAATGCACAAAACTAGAACAGGCCGGTGGTCCAGGGCCACTCAATTTTATCATGCTAAATTTTACTTGCCCAAATGGGCAACCGATTATAACAGAGGTTTTAATGCTTTTCTTTGTTAGCAGCCACCAGATTCTGGTTTCTGGCCACTAAAACGAGAAAATCATGATTTGTACTTGCCCGACTGGGCTACAAGGAAACAAAATCAAATTTCTAGCATTGGATAACAGATGCAGAGCTCCCAATATTGAAATTCGACAATCAGGAAGATTCAGGGAAATTTCATCAGAAGTCAAGGAGATATCTATTACCAAAGGCATACAACCTCATGACAATAATCTTTCAATAATCGGGGAGATTGGCTGATGGGATGAGATCCGATGCTCCAATTTTGGTCTATTTTCAGGGAGTCTCCTGCGATATGAGGGAGACTTGGCAGCTCTGAGGATGTGCCTTACCAGTCGTTGAGCCAGACTGAGGCTGTTTGCATTGATGGCTATGTGGAGGGGTGTGCGTCCATCATGCTCCCTCAGGTTGAGATTGGGTTTGCGACTCAGGACCTCCTCCAGCGCCGGGAAGTCGGACTGCTCTCCGGTCCCGATCACCTTGCCTGGCTTCTCACCTACTGCACAAAGCATGTGCACCACTGTCGTTTTCTCTGCAATACATAAGAAAATGCATTTTTTTAGACCTTACATTATACAAGGACTACAGAAAGTAACATATCAACTGTCGCATTATCTTGGGTTTAAATTGGGCAGAAAGTTAGACCCACAACACAAAGCATGTGTACCACTGTTGTTTTCTCTGCAAAAGACAAGAAAACTGCATTTCAGTGACCTCCTAAGTTACAATCATTAGGACAAACTAATGGATACAAATATTCTCAAAATAGCTATATAAGGTTCATCAATCTTTGATCTAATTTTACAAGTCCTTTCAATAAAAGTAAAATCAGTATTCAGAATCTCACCAAGTGGCGTAGGAAACATAACAAGAATAAGAATTAAACAAACAATGAAATACACAAGGTGTGCCCCCACTGATCTCACCTGTCAAGTCCACAGCAGTGAGAACTGCATCCACATCTGATTCAGCCTCATCCAGCAGACACTGAATTAATGAACAAGATTGACATATGACTGCAAGTTTATACTAATATAATGATACTACTAATAATAATATACACTATATGAATCAAACCTATTATTGATTTTTTGTTTAATTCAACCATTAAAAACACCAAAATATATACAGCAATAATATTACAAATGATATAATACAGTAGAGTCGATAATGATTAGGATCCTGTAAAAGTGTATTTAGCTTTTCAATAAGGACCCTGTTTATACTTGTACAACTTCTACTCTTACAGAAAACAAATTGTCAAACAAATACTTGAAGTGTATGATCATACTGAGACATTTAAAATGTCATGTTTAGACTCATGTATCATATTTTAGGTAATACAGTGGTTTTTTTTGTTCAAACATAGGGAAACGGAACAGATATTTATAATACAATGAAAATGAGCAAATAAAAAAGTATCTAATCATTTAAATATTGAGGAAATCTTGAATAACTGACATGAAAGATACTAAGATGACAAAAGTAATTTCTCACCTTTAAGAATGCTCTTGCCCTCTCCAGGCTTTCTTCATTCTGAAAAAAGAAGAAGAAAGTATTGAAATGGAGCAAAACAATACAAATATAACATTATAATTACACACACAACAATTGCAGTAAAAAGTAAAAAGTTCAATAGATTTATTGATAGGATTTGGAAACACGCGTTTAATCTTTTGTAAAGCTGTGAAACCTTTTAAATACCACAAACCCTAAAACACTTTTATACAATGCAAAACATATTAACTCCTTGAGTGCCAAGCTCGCATTTTTGTGAGTTACAATACACACAAATGCCATAGAGCATTAAAATCCCTGTCACTTTAAGAGTTAATAAGAGATTAAAAGCACATTTAGGTTTTTGTCTATTTGCAATTTGAAACCCCTAAAACATGTAATACTTCTTCTAACTCTATTCTTAATGAAATGATAAATTACACCTTTTTTTTTGTCAGAGAGATACAAATTTTCAATGATTGATCTAATAAAAAAGCTTCGCAATATCAACCTTTTCTAGGGTTGAGCTGGCCTTCAAAAGATCTTCGCACAGTTCAGCCAAAATGAAAACAAAGTTAGGGGCTTTATTACAAGCCTTACTTAAATAAAAGCAACCCTTTTGGGTAAAGAAAGCATTTACTAGGATATTCTGTCATTTTCCATGGCTTTCTTTTTCATTAATAAAATGTTAGGCATTTGAAAGGCAATAACCCAAAAGGCCCACTCTATACAATTCAAATTTGTGTTAATAGTTTAAATAAGTTGATAAAATCCGATCAATTCAGTGGAAAATGTATTTTGTGTATGTTAAATATGAATTAATTTATCATTATTAGGGATAACCTTAATTAGCATTTTTCTATTTGTTATCACCAATTCTCAATTATTCAAACGTATTTTAACAAAATATATAAATCATTTGTTATCACTATAAACTGTGAATAAATATATATTGTAACTATTGACGATAAATTTCATTTGATTAAATTAAATTAAATGTATTGGTTCACTGATCTCACCTTGTTCTTCATGCCAGCGAGGTATACTTGACCCCACCTGAGGAGAGGTGTATACTCGGTCTTATCCCTGGCTTGGGCCAACTCCTTCAGATCAAACTTGTCCTTGGTGGGTGAGGCGGAAGCTCCGGTGTCATTGGGAAGACTGTCTGTCTTGGCTGCCTCCTTCTTCATCTGTAAATAATGATTCAATGATTGAAACATATGATAATTAAGAGATTCATATAAAAAGTGATATCCCTGGCTCTCAAAGGTCAAACTTGTCCTTTGTTGGTGAGGCGGAAGCTCCGGTGTCATTGAGAAGACCGTCTGTCTTGGTAGAATCATTCTCCATCTGTAAACAACCATACTTCACACATTTACTTGCACAATAATGATTTTAAAAATCATCCACCATATCTCTAGCTCTCCAAATCTCCTGTAAGTCAAATTTGTCTTTAAATAGTCAGTGGGGATTGAAGCCTTGATGTCGATGACCTTCACTCTTAGCTGAGCCAGTCTTCACCTCTCAATGAAAAGATTGCACAATTTTATATTGCCTTTTATTCACGCATGTACTGCCATTACTACTCAAATTTAGATTATCATCATCATTACTAGCAACCATCACCACAATCAACATAATGATCAAAATGTTGGTATGTTGCTATTTGTGTTTCAAATCATATTTCCTCTACCATTCATTTTATCAAGATTATCACCATCGTCGTCATCATCGTAATCATCATCTTCATCAACATGCATTGCAATATATGGGCACAAATATAAATGTGGCGTTGACAGGTTTGATATGATTTGATAATGGTTGAACTTGCGTTGTCCATAGACACTAATAATACAGTCTTTATAGTCCTTCATAAATAGGTTAAATGGGTTACAACTTACATTTTCCACGATGATGTTGAAGAGTTCCGTCTGGTCACTGTCCAGGGAGCGTTTGGCCATGAGGTGCAGCAGATTCTCTTCTTGCTCGTTGTGGAAGTTGGTCAACTCACTGCCTTTCTCTAGCAAGAACTTCACCAAGTCAGCATTGTAGTGAGGCTAATAGGGGAAAGATTAAAATTTAAAACATCATCTGTTCATATGTATATGTATTATGAATGAACAAAGTTTGGCCTTTGAGAAAACAATTCCTTCCTAGGGCGCTGTTAGTAGAAGCCTGTAAGATCTTCACCAAGGCATTTCTTCTCAGGTTATGACATGGTCAAACCAAAGCCAAAATGGTACCTTCTGGCCTCTAGCCAGGCACTCACATTTACAGAATGGAGAAGGACAAATGCACAGAGTTACCAGAGGACTAGCCCCCTTCTGTAGCTTTCACTTCTTAAGTTAGATGTGTGGCCTAGGGGTGAAGAATTCGAGAACGGCGCCACCTTATGTGCCAAAATGGCACAGGAAATTTCAAGGAACAACATCTATTTATTCTTATCCCCTTTTTATCTTCACAATATTTTCTTCTTTAGCGCTCGTCTTGTTCCCCTCTTTTCGTCTCTCTTTGTTGATTAGATAATGCTGGGTTTAACTGTAACCTCTTGATAGTATGTCCAGAGTAGTATATGTACACTTTACCCTAACTTGTACTCTGATCTCAACATGGAGGAATTTGAACCTGAGCCTGAGGTAGATATCACCACACAGTTGCTCATGAATGACATGTTTCTTGTGATTCCAAGACAACAACAAACTAGATGGATCTTCGACTGCGCGCAGTCGAAAATGATGCCTCCGCCATTACGCAATTTATTTATATCAAGCCCAAATCAACATGTACACTGAATTGATTCTGTCAACTCAATTTTGATGGTACTCTGTCTTTTAGATCTTGACGTATCACAATTATGAGCTATAAGTGACCTTGACCTTTGCCCTCATGACCCCAAAATCTAATAAGATCATCGGCCCCCCAAGATACATACATGTACCAAGTTTGGTCAGAATCTGTCAATCCCTTCTTGAGATAACGCGATCACAAGCTATTTTTGCATATATAATGAGCTCTGTGACCTTTGACCTTTGACCTCATGACCCCAAAATCTAATCAGATCATTGGCCCCCCAAAATACATACATGTACCAAATTTGGTCAGAATCCGTCAATCCGTTCTTGAGATAACACGATCACTAGCTATTTTTGCATATATAATGAGCTCTGTGACCTTTGACCTTTGACCTCATGACCCCAAAATCTAATCAGATCATTGGCCCCCCAAAATACATACATGTACCAAATTTGGTCAGAATCCGTCAATCCGTTCTTGAGATAACACGATCACTAGCTATTTTTGCATATATAATGAGCTCTGTGACCTTTGACCTTTGACCTCATGACCCCAAAATCTAATAAGATCATCGGCCCCCCAAGATACATACATGTACCAAGTTTGGTCAGAATCTGTCAATCCGTTCTTGAGATAACGCGATCACAAGCTATTTTTGCATATATAATGAGCTGTGACCTTTGACCTTTGACCTCATGACCCCAAAATCTAATCAGATCATTGGCCCCCCAATATACATACATGTACCAAGTTTGGTCAGAATCCGTCAATCCGTTCTTGAGATAACGCGATCACGAGCTATTTTTGCATATATAATGAGCTCTGTGACCTTTAACCTTTGACCTCATGACCCCAAAATCTAGTCAGATCATCGGTCCCCCAAGATACATACATGTACCAAGTTTGTTCAGAATCTGTCAATCCCTTCTTGAGATAACGCGATCACGAGCTATTTTTGCATATATAATGAGCTGTGACCTTTGACCTTTGACCTCATGACCCCAAAATCTAATCAGATCATTAGCCCCCAAGATACATACATGACCCAAGTTTGGTGAAAATCCGTCAATCGGTTCTTGAGATAACGCGATCACGAGAACGGGACGTACGGACGTACGGACGTACGTACGTATGTACGGACGGACGGACGGACGTATGGACGGACAGACAACCCGAAAACATAATGCCTCCGGCTACTTCGTTGCAGAGGCATAAAAAAGCTGTGAAAGTTGATTCACATCACCATTCACGAGGCTGTTTCAAAAGGAGTTTGCCAGATTATACAACCACTTGGACGAGCAAGAGAAGAGATTGATGGATGTTGAGGTGGAGAATAAATCCCATGCACAAAGAGATTGCTCGCCTCATGTCTATTGTCGACAGTCAATGCAGAACAATGGATAATCTGCAGATCACAACTGCCAACCTGGAGCAGTACTCCTGCAGAAATTGTCTGCAATACTTTGGGGTCCGAGAGCAAACAAACAAACAGATGACCAGATTTGAAGAATCACTAACTACAAACTTAGGCTGAGGATCACTAAAGATGATATATAAAAATAGCTCACATCGCTAGGGCAACCCGAACAAGGAGCCACTCGCAAAAGATGGCAGACATGCGACCACATCCCATTGTGGTGAAATTCATCTCTTACCATACTCGTCACACAGTTATTTCACTCTCTCTCTCGCTCATTTTCTCCCCTTCGTTCATATTCCGTTTTCAATATTCATTGGCAAAAGTACATTTCCTGATAGAAATGTCCAGGGCAGATTCCTCATCTGACATCTTGGCACGGATATCACATCCTCTGGCAATCACAAGGGATGTACCCAACACCTCATCATTCTTCTCCTCTTTCTCCTCTCCTTATTGTTTTCAATATTGCTTGGCTGAAGTACTTACCCTCTTGATAGCAATGTCCAGAGCAGTTTCTCCATCGGATGTCTTGGCATGAAGGTCACATCCTCTTGCAATCAGGAGAGATGCCATATCGATGCTAATCTTCCTCTTCTCTGTGTATTGTGGACCCTGATGGAGTAAGTACATACATAAATAATGCATGGACGAGAGTTTGGCACAAACTTCTTCTTAGTGAAAAATATTAAATAAAAACACACAGAGTTATTGTGTTTCATGCGTGGTATATAGAAGCCCTACTATCATTGCTAAAACACACACACGAGTGTAGATATACCAGATTTATCACTGAACATATGTCTATTTATGAAAAGCTAGTTTTTGATCTACTGATAATTTTATTTCATGCATACTGATGTCTTATTCAATATCTTATTGATGTCTTGATTTCAATCACATGTCTATCGACAGTAACATAACATTTTCTGTAGTATGAGTGACATCCAGACCATTAGCGGTCCACGTTGCATATTTTATTTGACTAGCAATACAAGTTTGATATTAAAACAAACCTACAAATATTTAACAAGAAGATGAGTTAGAAGCTACATTGAGATGTAGAATCAAATGCAGATAATCAACATTAAAACATTTCTTACCGAATAAACTTCAGCTGCTGCCAAATGATGAAGCTGCATTGAAGAAGAACAAAATGAATAACCAAGATTAAGTACAATACTTAGTTTTGCAACATGATGACGCTTGGATATTTATCACTAAATAAACTAATCAATTTATTGCCCAAATTGAATGCCAAAGAAATAACTGACAATTGTTGAAAACACAGAAACCTGTGAGTATTAAGATTGCATAGTGTATGATTGCCATATAAAACATATCTGCTACCACATCTAAGCCATTATATTGTACAGAAATTACAAAAAAAGTATGTTTTGCAATTTCTTCCTCGCAGCACTCCAGTTGTTGGCATCATGTGAGTGTTAGGGTTAGTTAGTTATTGATATATAATGCATGATTTAGTTGTTTGAAATATAAATGCACATAAAACTAGATGGATCTTCGACTGCGCGCAGTCGAAAATTATGCCTCCGCTATGACGCGAATTTTAATATCAAGCCCAAAATAACGTGCACTGAAATTTTTAATTTTTATTTCATATATATATTTTGAGTTCTGTGACCTTGACCAAAGACCCCAAACTTTTATGGCTACATTGGCTCCCAAGAAAAATTCAGGTACCAAGTTAGATTGAAATCTGACATTCGGTTCTTGAGATTTTGCCATTACAAGCCATTTTTGCATATATATTGAGTCATGTGATCTTGACCTTTGACCTCATGACCCCCCAAATCTAATCCAATCATTGCCACCCCGATTTGTATGTAACTCATTCCAAGTTTGAAATTGATCCGTCAAACGGTTCTTGAGATATCGCGAAAAGGATGCTTTTTTGCACATATATTCAGTCCTGCGACCTTGACCTTTCACATCATGAACCCCAAAATCTAATCAGATCATTGTCACCCCAATAAAAACACTCATACCAAGTTTGAAATTGATCCATCAACCGGTTCTAGAGATATTGCGAGAACAAGGCATTTTTGCACATATATTGAGTCCTGTGACCTTGACCTTTGACCTCATGAACCCCAAAATCTAATCAGATTATTGTCTCCTCAATATATACACTCATATTAAGTTTGAATTTGATCTGTCAACCGGTTCTAGAGATATCGCGAGAACGAGGCATTTTTTTTACATATATCGAGTCCTGTGACCTTGACCTTTGACCTCATGAACCCCAAAATCTAATCAGATCATTGTCACCCCAATATGTACACTCATACCAAGTTTGAAATGGATCCGTCAACCGGTTCTTGAGATATCGCGAGAACGAAAACGGGACGGACGTACGGACGGACGGACGGACAACCCGAAAACATAATGCCTCCGGCCACTTCGTTGGCGGAGGCATAAAAAATCAATAAAACTGTCCATGTAGTGACTAAGTCACTGTACAGGGGGTGCTAACTAAAGGATAATGAAACAAACTGTTTTTTTTTTTAAGGAAAGTGCAAGAGATCAGGCAAAGTGATGCAGATTTTTATAGAAGTGAATTCAAACATAGAGGAAGCTGACCAGAAATATAATAAATACATTAAAAAAATCATTAAAATCGTTAGATTGTCAGAGTCACGAGTACTCACAGCATTCCAGTCGTTGGCATCCTTGAGCGCCGGACTGGCATGCTTCTCCTCGATCAGGTACTTGAGCTGCTCAAGCATGTCCGGGTGGGGGCTGCCTACAGTCAGCATCACAATGGTCCAGCCGTCAGAGTCTCTGAAGTTGACATCTACGCTGGGGTCCTGAAGCAGCAGGTCGGCGCATCCCACGTGTCCCTTCATGAAGGCAATGGCTAGAGGGGGTACCTACAGGAGAACAGCAAATGGCAATTGATCATTCACTCCAACAAGACTTAGTATGGTCACTGCCTATTGTCAGCATCACAATGGTCCACTCGTCAGATTCTCTGAAGTTGATACTATGGACCTGAAGCAGCAGATCAGCCCATCCTACGTGTCCCTTCATGAAGGCAATGGCTAGAGGAGGTACCTGGATGGTGGACCTGGTAGTCAACATTAGATTACATAATACAACCACAATAACTGTATTCTATAGATGCACAATCTATATCCAATCATGATCCATCCAGCCGAGTCTCTGAAATTGATATTCAGCACTGTGATCTAAGGAATCTTTATGAAGTCAATGGCTAGTGGAGGCACCTGGACTGAAGACCAATTCTTTTGTCAGCCATTGCGGGCTGCGTAGTGCAGGGGAGTGTTTCCAGACGAGTCCTTTGGATTTGTATTTTTCTGTGTTAAATGTTTTTTTCTTGAATATCTACTTGAAACTGAAATGGTTTTGATGGCTTACCTTCCAGTCGTTAAGTACATTAGGATCAGCTCCTGCTGAGAGGAGTATCTGCAGAGCGTACCACCAACCATAGCCGGCTGCATAGTGCAGGGGAGTGTTTCCTGACGAGTCCTTTGCATTGGGGTCACACCCCTTACGCAGGAGGAAAGCTGCAACAGTTACATGGCCATTCATCACGGCAAGCATCAAGGGTGTTCTCTTCAGTTTGTCTATTTAAATACAACAACAAATTTGAACAAATCAATAACAATAATGAACCAGCATTAATACTGCGCCATCAATCTAGAAATTCTATTCCCAGGCGCACTAAACAGGATATATTATTACCCTTGCTGTAGTAGAGTTACCTTGCAAGCGCATCAAGTATTTCAGGGAATAGATTCCAGCCAGACACTCATTTATTTCACCAGGGTTGAGAGCAGCAAATATGGATACAGTGCCTAAATTCTAGGATTAATAATGAATATTTTATCCTTTTGTCTGCAATAACATAACTATTCTACTAAAAATGAATTTCCTACCTCATTATACTAATTCATACCCAACATTCCTAACAATAGCCCCACTGTCTATTGCTGTGCCATTAATGGGCTTTACTTCAATGAAGATGATAAATATCGTAAAAGTAATCTTCCCCTAACTTTCCTAAGAACAATTATCACACTCTCAGCCATTATACAAGGGAACTAGTAACATTGTCCAAATCTTCAAAACTTACTTGGAACTCTTAGCGGTTCTCTCATATCTTGTTGTATTCAAATTAACAATAGAAGCATGGGACAGGTATTGGTTTTTCAAATTTCCATTTCGTTCAAAAGATATTTACGATTGAAGTGTTCAGATGTTAAACTATCTATGGGATAGTTTAAGCCGTGTTCAAAGTAAGTGCAATGAGTATATGAATATCACCTTGCATTTTCGCTCATTTCTCAGCCAAATAACATCAAATTTTCGTGAAATTTTCACACATTACCTTGTGGACATGTCAGATCACAACAAAACACATTTGTATTAACCACTCATCACTTTTTGCACTTGTCAACAAAGTTACTAGATCCCTTTAAGGCCGACCATCAACATGACCTGCCAATAATAGTTTTTAAAAGGTTATGTATCGACATGGTGATGGAAATGATACAAAATAAACTCTGAACATCTGTCCGTACCTTTCTGGTCAAGTACGGCCCCACTCTCGGCCATGATCTTGACCGTAGCCAGATGGCCATGCTCACAGGCCAACATGAACGGGGTCAGTTTGTTCTTCCCTGCGGACAGAGGGGCCTGTAAGCTGGCTCCATGCTTCAGGAGTGCTCTCACTGCTTCCTGCTCAAAGAAAACAAATAATGTATATCATTAAATTAACCATTTATGAATTGCAATTAAACAGCAATAAAAAAGAAAACAAAATTGTTTCAATTCAGGCCACCATGAATGGGGTCAGTTTGTTTGTCCCAGGATCTTCTAAATTCTTTCTTGTATTATTCCAACCAGTTCAAAGAATACCATGTTTTTAATAGGAATACACCATTTATGAGCAACAATATGAAATTCTTGACTATACTTGGATAAATCCATAATATGTATAAAAAAGTGTTGATTTTTCAAAAATGGAAATTACAGCAGTATTTGAAATGCCCTCCCCCTAAGAATTTGTAAGAAAAAAATACTTACATTGTGACCACTCTGTGCTGCATAGTGAAGTGGAGTATGGCCAAAGGTGTTCCTACGAAGCACCCCTCCCGTCTCCTCTGTGGAGTCAATTAAGAATATTAATATAGATTATGTATTCAGTAAATAGTTTTTTTGTTCATGAACATTCACACTCGCATCAAAATAATGTCAAAATCATTAAGATTATCATTATCTCCAATTTATCAAATTGATTGTCCCAATTTGTATGAAGTCAATTTCCCAAGAGTGTCCTTTGGAGGCAGTGAACCCCTCGACCCCCCCCCCCCCCCCCAAATTCACAGTCACCCCCAACGCAAAGCTGCCACCAGGTGCAGACCTACCACACTCCATACAGGAGTTGCCAACATGCATCGCTGGGGGCTTAGACCTTCCCCAGCCTGCATGTGTGGTTGACCCGAGCAAACTTCTATTCACATTATTCACGAGTGCTTCATCCTTCGCCCACCCGGTAACCTCACCCAAAACCTAAACAACTTGGACCCCGGTACAACTTACTGGCTGCAAAATTTGTGCAATGTTGCATAGAAGCTTAGCTGCTTCTTACAAAAGAAGAAGTCGGGAGATTCTTACCCGATTTGAGTTTCTTTGCCAAGATTTCAATGTTCTGCGTTCTGTTGAGCGAGGCGGCCACCATGAGGGGTGTGTTGCCCTGGTTGTCAGTATCGTCAGCAAACACAGACCTGGGGAATAAAAGGATGAACCGGTTTGAAGGGATATAGTAACTTTGTTGTGACATGGGCTACAACTGACAACGGGTTGATAAAATGTCTGTGCTTAGATATGTCCACTGAATAATGTGTGCAAATTTCAGGGCAAATGAGTGTCATATGATCAAGAAATGAGCAAAAATGCAAGGTGATATTTACTAACTCATTGCGCTGACTCTGTAACAGTGTAAATTCTCCCGTATGAAATTATGAATTCTAACACTTCAAATCATACATATCGTTATAACGGAAGGGAAATTTTGAAAAAAACAAAAGTTGTTCCATGCTTCTACTGGCAATACAAATACAATGAGGTATGTCAGAACCGCTAGAGTCCGAAGTTAATTTTGTGGATTTTGATAATGTTATTAGATCTTTTTAAAGTCATTTAAGAGTTCCTAAGATTTTTCTAATTTAACTCAGGGCTCAAAAATAAGTTTTTGCTAGTGGACTGGTCGGGCCATTAAAATACCTTTCTCTCAATTGTTGATAGCCCAAAACTAAAACTTACAGGCCCTAGCATCATATTTCATGTGTTACCTGTCTACTGTACATGATCCCACTCTCTTTATTGATCAAAACTGCAATAATGGATGAGGTTTGATGTAGAAATATACAAGCTTTCATGTGTGATTTTGTAATATTAGTTTGAAATTCTAGTTGCCCGACGGGGCCAATAAAATGTGATTTCTATGACATTTGACTGGTCCAACATAAATTTTAACTGGCCCCAGCAATCGGACAAGTGCTAGTGTTGAGTCCTTAACAGAACAGAATCAAATTTAAGCTAAGTTGAGATACCTTTGCAGCAGACACTCCAAGGGTCCTGATCCGGTGCAAGCGGCGGCGTAGTGGATCACTTTGCGTCCCTTGGCATCAGCCAGATTGATCTCAGGGACCACGTGCAATAGCTTCTCCAGGATCTTGGGGTTTGGGTTGATGGCTGCACAGTGCAGGGGGGTCAGCTGTAAACAAGCATGCACACAAATTGAGTTTATATTTATTTTTTTGCAGAGTTCTATAGCCCACAAGACCTGCTTTTTAATATAGAGGCCTTCTCCACCAGCTTTATACATTCATCCATTATGTCTTTGACTTTGACGAAAAAACTTGTTTAAATTTACTGTACCAATACTATTTTTTTATAGTACTTTCATTGTAATATGAGAATAATATGTTTCATTGCGCAATCCAATATTTATTTTGTTCCTTTGTTCATGCCTTTAAGGTAGTGTCTGTCTTTTGCAGGCATGTTCAAGTTTTAAAAACAAGTTAACAGTGATAACAGATTCAAACGATGCAAGCAAACAAAATTGTGTTGAAGTCTTACTCGCAGGTTCATCATTTTGAGCTCTAAAAATCTAATATAATTCCACTCATATATTTTCAAGCCCTAATCCTCTCAGACTATAAATAGTAATTTCTTTCATATAAGACAATAATCTCAGAACTTTTGAATTTTGGCTTGCAAAAGGTGGACAGTATCTTTAATACTTACCCTATCATTTGTCCATGGCTTCTTCTTGACGGAGACTAGTCTGAATGTAGACAGTTCATCAGGTTTATCACAGGTCAGAACCTAAATCAGACACATCATATATTCATGCTTTATATATCTATTTAACACATTTTTACATACATTTAGAGACAATGTCGTTCACTTCCAACGTATATCAGACACTAGATAAACTTGACTGAAAATATTTTTAAAATAGCCTTTTCCTTCTAGTTATTAATACGGTATTAATAAGGTACATGTAAATATTGTTTTAACTTGAACCAAGTCTTAGCAAAATATTTCAAACAGTTTGATTATGAAACTTCAATAAAGAAGACACTTGTAACATAATAAATAGGCAAATTAATACATTTGACCAAATCATGCGTGAAATTGAAAGAACCATTTTGAAGTTTGAAGTTAGCTGTCAAACACTTATTGAAATGCAATAAATAGTCAAATGAATAGTTTTCGCAAAATCATACAAGTGAAATTCAAAGACCATTTTGAATTTAAAGTTAGTTACAAGTCAGATATACTCATCAAAACACAATGAATAGTCAAATGAATGGTTCAGCCAAATCCACACAAGGGAAATTCTGAGACCATTTTGAAGTTTCAAGTTAGTTATCTAATAATCATACACATATTAAAACATAATGAATAGTCAAATTCAAAGACCATTTTGAAATGTCAAGGTATCAGTCAGATGTATTAAAACATAATGAACAGTCAAGTTAATGACTTTGGCAAAATCATACAAGTGTTTTCATGAAGCCATTTCCATAGTCTTTGTATTTGTGAAGTGCCTAGACATGATTTAATATTAAGCGCTATAGAAATTGAACATACTACATACTACTCCCAGATAAAACGAAACCGGGTTTCATGGCAGAAATTTTCTGTCACAATGAATAATTTCCTTGATGATATAGATATGTCTGAACAGCTCTGTGTCTCTTCTTTCATTTTATGTACAACTTATGGCACATAATTCAAGCATGACTGAATAAGAACAATGGAAAGTGGTGTTACCAATATTCCATTTGCACGCATACATTTTAAGTTTGGGCGAGTTTTAAGGGTTGTAAACATACTTATTTTTAAAAAGGACAAACACCACATAAAAGTTCATATTTTTATCTTTTACATGACACATCATGCTAAAAAAATTAATGATTTATGCCAGAGAACGAGTACAATGAAAACATGCCTGATATCTGCCCCAATGAGTGAAAGTTGAGTAAGAAGTCGCTCAGAGCAGCTGACAATGGACGTTGATGCATGAGTGAATTTACACAAACATGGGGATCAGGAAAAACATGGGAAACAGTCTAGATCAGGAAAGTTAGTCATTTGGGCTGCAATCAAGCATGTTTTCATTGTACTCGTTCTCTGGCATAAATCATTTATTTTTTGATCATGAGGTGTCATATAAAAGATAAAATTATGAAGTTTTATGCGGTGTTTGTCCTTTTTCAAAATAAGTACGTTTACTACCCTTAAAACTCACCCCAAAACCTCACCCAAACTTGCAATTTCTGCGTGCAAATGGAATTTTGGTAACACCACTTTCCATCATTCTAATTCAGTCATGCGTGAATTATGTGCCATAAGTTGTATATAAAATGAAAGAAGAGACACAGAGCTTTTCAGATATATATATATCATCAAGGAAATTATTCATTATAACATAAAATTTTTGCAATGAAACCCGGTTTCGTTTTTTCTGGGACAGTCTGTATATTATTATCATAGTCACAAACCTCCTCATGAAGTTTGTTGAATCCAAATCCACCGCTTTCATTGGATCGCTTGATAAGCTCAGCTGCCAACTTGCGGTTTCCACTTCTCACCACAGCGCCAATATTCTCCATTACTTGACCCTGCACACAAAAGAGAATTCCACACTCATAAATATCACCAAAACCATTATTGTTTTCTTTAATAGTTGTACACAAACTACTGTCCTCTATTAGCCTCAGAGATTTAAGATATATGAAGCCTGCTTACGGATTTTAACTTTTCATCACACCGCCAAAAGTCATATGACCATGCACAGAAAAGAATGTGTTCCAATAATTTCAGTGTTATATTTGTTCCACTTTATAATTAGTGACCACCTAGGGGAAACAAGGAAAGTGCCCATTGTAAACAGGTGACCTCTATTGAGAGGTTCTATAACAATGTTTTGCTTTGTAGAGTATTACTTTTGGTGGCCATTAAGGACAGGTTGGCTGCTATAGACAGGTGGCCACTAAGACAAGTTTGATTGTCCTTATGTACAATTTGACTGATGACCTACTCACTTTGACACTTGGTCTCTCTCTCTGGATAAGATCAATGGTGGCAATGCTGGCTCCATGCTCCGCCAGCTTTCCTGCAATGTTTCGATCAGTTTCCCTCACTCCATACACATCCTACAAGGCAAGTACAAAATAAAAATACATTTTCAGAATCTATTTAACATAGTTCTTTATGATTAGGGAGTAGTAAGTTATCCTGTTCAGCTAAATCTGCATGCTCCCTTATTTGATTCATTACTTTTGCTATGCAAAACTGGAACCCAATGTGTTGCAATATTAAAAAGTAAGATAAATGCTCCCTTATTTGATTCCTCACTTTTGCTATTCAAACCTTTTATCCAAGGTGTTGCAATAAGAAATAAGACAATAATATCCCTTATTTGGTTCATTACTTTTGCTATGCAATCCTGAAACACCCAAGGTGTTGCAATAAGTAATAAGATCCCATATTTGGTTCATTACTTTTCCTATGCTATCATTAATGGACTCAAAACCTTTCTCTTCGCACGAGACTCAACTGTATACATACCTTATTTGTTATCGGAGCGAGAGGAGTTTCAGTTCGTATAAAGGCTAAAGCACCAGGAGTGTAACACTATGACAGACATGGCACTATATAAAACACCAGTATTATTATTATCATTATTGTTATTATTATTATTATTATTATTTTGTAACCCAGAGTATTCTACTAAGAAGTAAGATGTTTATGACTCACCTTTATGAAGGCATCATTCCCCTCTTTGCCTCCCCTAGACACATTGATGTTCCTCACTGTATGCCCTAGGCTGATGTATCTATAACTGTAGTCAAAGACAATAATAACATTATCATCAGGAAATAATCTGTGTTAAAAATGAAAAATGGTAATGGTATAATGAACTTAAACAATTGTCAGTTACCATTATACCCCAAAGACTTTCCAGTCTGTTAATTCTGCAGATGCCAGATGTTTGTTTAACTACTTCTTATGGGAAAAGAAATTATATTAAAAAGTGAACTTAAGGGGATGTAGTAACATTGTCAAAATCCACAAAAGTTACTTAGATCTCTAGTGGTTCTTACATACTCGTACAGTGTTATAATGGTATTATGAATAGAAACACAGAAAAGGTTTCATTTTTCAGAATTTCTCTCGGGTATAAAGATATTTATGATTGAAAAGTTCGAATTTGAAAATCTTCCTTGGACATCTTCAACTGTGTACAAACTTAGTGCAATGAGTTAGCAAATATCGCTTTGCATTTCCGCCCAGTACTTAGTCGTATGACATTCATTTACCATAGAATTTTCACTCGCACATAACTCAGTGGACATATCAAATGACAGAAATACACATTTTATTAGCCTTCGTCATATATTGCACATGTCAACTAAGTTACAAGATCCCTTAAACTATTTAACTTGAATAAGTATGAATCTTACCTCCCAGTGTGTTCTTTCTGTAGACAGGTGATGGGCATGGGGCACCTCGCAGCATCACTCTTCATCTCTGACAGGAATGCTCTGATGAATGGATGGCTGTTGGTCTACAGGTAGAAATGAAAAGAAACTAAATGCTTGATACAATGGCATCGTTTTTTTATTGTTACCACTGACCAACAATTAACAATATGGGGAGTCTTCATTTTCTGACATTAAAAATATTATAAACATGTTGGCTACAGGAACCTGGAAGGGCTACATACAAAGTGTATGGGTATTTTAAAATAGCAAATGGAATGGGTTAATTCAAATTGTCATGATTTGTTTTCTTTATTATCATAATACAAAATCATTGTTATCATCTGTTGGATCAGGAAAACATCAATCATTCACAATTGACAAGTTGAGCTGCAATGAACTGACCAGCTGAATTAATTACAAAAGCTATGTTTACTGCATTGTTTTGCACAACCACACTCCTTTTTGAAGAAGGCAAAAAGATTTCAGCAGGCAAGAAACTTGCTGGTTTTATGGGGATATATTATTTTTGGTGGCTAACTTCAATTTTCATAGGTTTAGCGACCAAATCTTACCAAAGCCATTAAATCTTACCATAGCCACTAAATCTAACCATAGCCACCATATTTAGGGTTAGGGTTAGGGTGAGTCTTGTTCGACGCCAAATAAAAATTTAAAAAAAGTTAGCAGCCAAAAATAATATTTGTCCATCTCGGACAAAATCTGCTAGCGGAATTTGTCCACCCGGACTAGATCAGCACCTACACCGGCAAGCAACTCGCTGGTTTACAAAGTTTCCTTAGGATCTAATAATAACTAATTTGAATGAAGTGCACTACATTTTAGTCAATATTGTACCTTGATGGCATATCCAAACGCAGTCTGGGCCACTGTAACACTCCTCTAAATGAAGACAGAGGGCACCCGCTTAGCGTCTGCAGGCAACTTGCTGGTGTCCTAGGATCTAACCACCACAAATTTGAATGAAGTGCACTACAATTTAGTCAATATAGTACCTTGATGGCATATCCAAAAGCATTCTCGTCCACTGCAACACTCCTCTTGATGAAGACAGATGGCACCCCCTTAGTGTTCGCAAGCAACTGCTTAAGGAGAGGCATGTCATTGGTCAGCACGGCTCGGATGGCTCGCTTACACTGGACGATCTTGGACACTTCCGGCATTTTGTTCTCATTTCTGAGAAGAATTGTGGACAGATACAGAAGCAAAATTATTTGTTATAACAATAAGATTACACTGGACAATCTTGGCCATTATTGCCATCCTGTTCTCTTTTCTGAGAAGTATTGTGGGAAGACAGTGAAGCCAAACGAGCGAGAGAAAAGGAACAAATTAGGGGTACTGTAACCGTTTTATTTGTTTTGACAATAAGATTACACTGGACAATCTTGGCCATTATTGCCATCCTGTTCTCATTTATAAGAAGAATTGTGGAGGGACAGAGAAGCGAAAAGAATGAGAGAAAAGGAACAAATCTGGGGTACCTGTTCTTATGTGTTACAACAATAATATTACACTGGACAATCTTGGGACACTTCTGGCATCCTATTCTAATTCCTGAGAAGAATTGTGGATAGACAGAGAAGCAAAACAAGCGAGGGAGAAGAAAGGTGTTTAGGGAAACTGTTCTCATTTGTTACAACAATAAAATAAATTTCCCCAGAGAAACATACAACATTATCTAAATATCAAATACTGAGTGTAGTATACATGTCCCCACTAGCTTCTTCAGCATATGCATTTTGTTGGTCAACACAGAGGAAAGCAGCACAAATAATGCATGTTATGGTGTCAATTATTGATTTGAAGTCCCGTCAAAATGCTCTCATTTCACCAACTGTCAAACTAATATCTGACACAGTAACTCCTTTTCAAGAAATATTACTAAATCAGCCTGCAGTCTGAGTTCACCTCGCCTTCATTATGGATTAAGGATCTGTATTATTGAACACCAGAAACTATAATGCTGTTATTTATCAAATCGTCCATGTAAAAAAAAAAATCTCTTCATGATCAAGTACATTAGGAAACTTTCTTTTTCCTGTTATGCTTTTATTTTTAAAATCTTCCGTCTCAAAATACAACCTCTTTGTGATCAAGTACATATTTAGCCAAACTTACTTGACTTCAAACATTGGATCTTTGCTGAGAAGTTCCACTTTGTTGTTGGGGACCAATTTGCTGTTTGGGTCCTGCTTCGCACGTCCTTTCTTCACCTTCTTCTCCGTCTTCTTGCTCTTCCTACCTCCCTTTTTGGCGGCTACTTTTTTCTTTGCTGAAAGTAAGCAATGATAGAAAAGTTGCTGCATTATTCGGTAATAACACATAGTTCACAAGCAAATAAACAATCTACTCCTGTACAAGCATGTTATAGTAACATTACCAAAATCCACATAACTTAAAGTTTAGAAGTCTAGCAGTTCTTTCGGAGTTAACGGTCTCCCAACAAGACTTTTAACCAAGTTCAAATTTAGTGACTTAGCAAATATCACTTTGAATTTTCGCTAATTTCTTGGTCATATGACATTCATTAACCATGGAATTATCATGGAATTACTCAGTGGACATACATTGTATCAGATCACAGACATTTTTTCAACCCTTTGTCAGTTTTGCAAATGTCAACAAAAATACAACATTTCTTTAAAACATGAGCACAGAATGATAGTGACAAATACAAATATAGTCAAACTGTTAAGACAACACTAAGATACAGAAATGTGGTATTCAGAACCAAGTTTGCATACAAAAAATTGACAACATTTTCAATCAATTTGTGAGCTCTCCACTTATAAACACTATTTATTGTTCTGAACTGCACTTATGGAAAAAGCTTGACATAAAAGAACACAATATTTTCTAATTTTCCAAAATTTAAATTGACAATATATTTGGCCAATCAGTCAATGTTACTTTCACCAAATTTGACTGGCCCGATATCTATTTGTACTGAATTAAGTTCTTTCTCAGTAGATATTGATTGTCTCATCTTTTGTAGCTGAAGGCCTCCTACTAGCGCTCTTTTATTGCTGTTGTTGCTTGGTAACAGACCTTCTGCGTTATTCTTGCATTCAAATTTACGACACATATGTTGCAACTGGGAAATAAAAAGTTACTGAAAAGTCGCTGATCTGATTGAATGAATTTCTTCTGAGCTAAATCTTGAATGACTCACCTCTAGTAGGTGCAGATCTCCTGCTCGCAGTCTTTGCTTGTGGTCGTTGCTTGGTAGCAGAACTTCTCGTAGCTGTTGGAGTCTTTCTCTTCCGGCCAGGAGTCTGCTGAGCGGGTTTCTTTGGGGTAGTTGTGGTTGCTGCAGCAGATCGCTTCCGTGGGGTCTTTTGCTTTTCCAGCTGTTCTCCCAGTTCGTCCAAAGATGCACGGCCTGTGGAGAGCAAAAATCCAAAGATCTTCATATAAATATTCCATCACTTCTACTTTTAGGATGAGAACATTACACAGCATTTTCATTTTATGAAATGACAAGATGTCATACAAAAAACAACAACTAAGAACAATGCACACCCACTTAATTCACTTTCAAGTTACGTTAAGAATCCCCAGAAATTGATCCTAATCATAAGATGCTCTTTCACTGCGGAAATGCGACACAACAAGTTTATAGATATGATATACATGTATGTATATGACTTACCATCAGCTTCAGTGAGCTGTCCTTTCTCTTTCTTCACCGAGATGTTGAGGATCTTGTCAATCCGGGATATCTCATTTTCGGGCAGTTTCTTGAAGCCCTTCTCTCCCGCAGGTCTCAGCTGGACTTGTGTCAAGACGCTCTCCCGGTCGATGAAGTCCAGAAAGGACATCTTGTAGACGCCTTTGGTAGTCTCCTCCAGCCATTGGATGCTCAGTGTCCGGGAGTTGTCATAGACGTATTTCAGTGTTTGGCACAAGAAGAATCCACCTGTAAAATATATGAATATTTGATTAAGTGGACTTGTGGAAAGATCCTTTTTGGTCATGAGTCCAGGAAGGACATCTTGTAGACGCCTTTGGTAGTGTCTTCCAGCCATTGAATGCTCAGTGTCCGGGTGTTGTCATAGACGTATTTCAGTGTTTGGCACAAGAAGAACCCACCTGTATAGATATAAACATTTGATGGTATTGTGGAATTGTGTCAAGATCCTTTCTTTGTCAATTAAGTCCAGATAGAACATCTTGTTGATGCCTCCTCAAGCCAGTGGATGCTCAGAGTCAGGGTGCTGTTCCAATAATCATTAAGAAATAAATTATACAAGTAAGAGAAATATAATGCAGGAAGCTTTGTCAAATAATGAAAATACAGGAATGAAATTGATTAGGTCGACACATGGCATAAACTTACAGAAGTCGTGCAGAATTTCTCTCAAAAAAACATAATTACTTTGAAAAAGTAAAGATTTGAAAGAGAAAACACCATGAAAGATTTTCACACTTTGAATCACCTTTAGAAATACATCTTTTTAATCTTTTTTTTGTGCAGATATTTGAGACAAGTTCTGAGTCAGAGTCCCCAACAAAATCATGTTCCTATTTGTTTTACACTGTGACTCGGCTCCGAATCCGAGTCACAAGACCATACAAAGCAGTTTCTAGTCTGGACTCGACTACATCACTATTTAATACATATCATTCTTACAAATCAAGTCTTCACTTTAAAGCTGTGATAGTAGGTCCTACCTTCACTACGCACTGCCAGGTAGGCTCCTTTACCAAAGAAGACCTCCTTCTTGGATGATGACGGAGTCTTGATCTTGATGGTCTTGGAGAAGGCGTCCACCACGTCAGACTGGTAGCGATCAGCCTGGGTGCGTTTGCGCTTCACATTGGGGCTGAGTTTAGGGCTCTCCCCGCTCTTCGCTGGCGAGGAACGCTTCTGCATGGAGTATGGTATATATACAGAATTATAAGTAGTTGATTATGATACACATAAATAACACACCCATACAAAAAATATACCTATTCAACTATGACACCACTGAAAAGTCATGCCCCCTCACAAAAATGAAAGGCCCCATGGTGCCCCCCCCCCCCCCCCATGAAACAATCCTAGCTACACTAAAGCTACTTTCTTTATTAGAGCTAATGTTCATTTAAAGGGATAGTTGAGTTTTGGTATAGAGGGCGCTACACAAAATAATTTTTTTGTGAGATAATGAAAAACTGAGTGTCAAATTCGAAAGAGCATACAATTTTAATGACAGAATAAACTTTATTTGATCAAAATCGGTTCAGAAATGGCTGAAATATCCATAAACATAACCATTTGTAATAAATGTGGGGCCCCACAATTATTCAACAATATGAACCAGCCGTAAGAAATGTTTAAAAATGCTTCCTCTTTTCAAAAATTTACAAAATTGGTTTTTAGATATTTGTTGATTATCTCTCTATCTAATTACTATTTCGACAAAACATCACATGTATGCACAATATTTTATTTTAAATGGTTGAAACCGATGAATGTTTAGAGAGCGCCCTCTTGAGTTTTAACGGCTCTTTTTTAAAAATAATAACAGGCTTTTTACCTAATCATTTGTAATGTTTTATAACTATTAGTTTGTAATGTAATGGTGCAGGTTTTGCTTACTAAAATTCAGTTTGACCAAAACTGTACTCTCTTTATCAGAACTCAACTATCCCTTTAATAAATAGTAAATTTCTTTGCTTACAGTATAATCTATTACAGTTCAAGATGGTACAATAGAGTACTGAAGTACGACGTCACACCTAATAATTGCCATCGGTAATGCTTCTTATACTTTCTAATTTCTGAACAAGCCGTTGCTTAGACCGAAAAATCGTTTGTTATAATTACTCCGCTAGCTTGACGGTCGGATCGCGGGTATTTAACGACCGGAGTATAGGGGGGAAATCGTGTGTTGAAGGATAATCGTACGCGCGCGACCCTTAGTACGGCGTTCAGTGACGCGCGCTCGCTAACTAAAATTGCTTCAAGTCGGCTTGCGACAATTGATAACATCGAGTCAATAAGTTCCCAATATCTGACTTTTTTTCTATATTTTGCATAAAATTGATTAATTGTATGTATCAAGTATAAAACATAATACCATATCTGTTTCAAAGCAAATTCAATACGACTTGCTTTTAAGCAAAAATTACAAGTAAAGACGAAGATATCGCAAATTTCGTGCAGATTTCGTCCGACGCGCGGCGCGTGTCTCCCATTCATTGTGCCCGGCTTAAAAGTAGACAAAATGGCCGCCTTAACCACAGGGTCTATGGCAGATTTACTTCAACACAGCGCGAACACTTCAGATTACCGTCTCGTAATGGATATAGTAAAAAATCTGATAATAAATCCCATGAAGAGACAGGTATTTCTGTCTAGCCGTTGCTAAGAAGGCAATAGTCCAGCTCCAACCCACTACCAGGAGCCCAAAACAAAGAACAAGTTTTTTAGAACCATTACTATGGTATAACAGAAGAATGTTTCATCACTACCTTGGTACTCTATAGTTTGATGGTTTGATACCGAGAGGCTTACCTTGGGAGGAGAAGCTTTGCTGGTGCTTGACTGTGGTTCATCAGCCATCTTCCTCCTCTTCTGTAATAAAAAACAAACAAACATACAATTAATTTAGTATTGAGTGAAAATGTAATAGGCAATTTAGCCCCCAAAATGCAAAAAAAAAAGAGCCCCGAAATATTGAAAGAGCCCCTATAAATGTTCTCCCTTGAAAAATAATGGTGGAAAATTAAATTATTCCTCGCCCCCCCCCCCCCCCCCCATTTTGGGGCAATGAGATATGCATGGTATATAGGTCAGAGCCTCATGCCCTCATCAAATTAATGCACAATTTCTTAATAATAATTATTGATACTAATACAAAATAAAACAGAGCTGAATTTGGTTTCTACAAAACTCAAACAATTTAAACAAAATTACATGTATCTCTTAAAAAAATAAAAGAAGATTTTGTGCCCTTTTCTTTCAAAACTGACGAGTTGCTTTGTATAACAAATGAAATACATGTAGTAATAGTGTTGCTCAATATGGTTATGTTCAGGGCTTTGTCTTCACCAGTGAACATCAATCAATCCTTTAGGGGTACATTCCTCCAATTAAAGATATATTTACTTAAAATATGATAAAATATGTCAGTTAATTCTAGAGTCACTAGATATAAAGTTACAAATAAAAAAAAGACATACATGTATGAAAGAGAAAGAACTTGAGACAACAAAGAGAAATCTAGTTTCTTTTCTTCTTCAGTTGGGTTTGGGATTGGCAGTTTTTTCAGCTGTATCAAAACATTTCAAATATATACAAAAGGCATGAGCATCTGCATACATAACTGAATAGACCCAATCACAATGTCCCACTCACAAAGAGCACTATGTATGTTTTTCTTTTTATGGGGGCAGTTGCGTAGCATGGTCGGACTGATGGGGGGGGGGGGGGGGGGGGGGCAAACCTTATGTATTTCTTTGTTTCTTTCTCTAAAAAATGTCCCCTTATGTTTCCTATTGTTATTTTCTCATTATTGGGGGCACATGCCCTCCCCCCCCCCCCCCATGCCCCCACGTAGCTACATGTACGTCACTGTATGGGGGTTAAAGGGGTACAATGCAGTACAAGTAAACATACAATCATAAAAGCAGGGCTCAACAGTCAACACTTGCCCGATGTTCTACTACACAAGGACAATGTAATTTCATATGTGTTAATCTCATAAGAGAGTAAGAGGGCAAGTAAATTTTATATTGGGGCAAGTAAAATGTCAAAATGTATGATTTTACTTGCCTGAATGGGCCTGTACAGAAAACAGTTTGTGTGGAGGCTTGCATACAAGTGTACATCACTGTCTACAAAATGTGCATTTATGACAATTTCTCCAAGCAAATACCGTGTACAGGTCATAGAGAAAATTAAAGAAGCTCATGATATCTCACTACTGGAAGAATTCTTTATATTCAATAATAAATATATACATGTATAAAGTATGGGTAATTAAATATTTTTGGAGGAATAAAGTTGGAAGTTGAACCCTTGGCAGTCCATTTCTGTCACTTCAAATCATATTCACATGTAAATCTTTAACATGTAATGTATAGATTTGCACAAGATTGCAGACAAACTTGGATATTACCTGTGTTGAACATGTGCACAATGAACAAACCCAAGTTTGATGGTTAATTTCTCAAAGATTAAGAAATGTTTGTCAGAATTGTACACATCACTGAAAAGGTTGTACATGTATTATTGTCCAGATTCTATACGACACCATAAAGATATAATCAAAACATCACGCATATATCTGATTATACGCACAATCTGAAATGGTACTGTCCAAAACCCAATTGTTTAAAATAATAAGAGTCTACTACATACATGTACATTGTACATGTGCATGTACATGTATGTATACCACCAACAGAGCAGCAGGAAGACAAAAATTGCAAGTCAAAATGTGGCTAACATTACATTCATGTATTATAGTGTGCAACATCTGACAAACATACTGTACCCTTGGTTTTGGTGCCGACTGTCTGGTGGCATTGCCATTGGGATTATCCCTTGTGGCTCTCCTACGTAACATCAAACTCCTAGTCATCACAAGTTCACAACCCAAAAGCGTCAAGACAACGACCAGCTACATGTAATTAACACTGAGGTTGTACTTCGCCGAGACAGACAGAGACAGAGAATAGTACAAACTTCTCTTGGAGAAGAGACTATACATGTACATGGTACATCAAGAGCTGGAGATTTGCAAAAACATATGTTTATCCCGTTTCTCTGCACACTCAACAAAAAGACACTCAACAAAAAGATAGTATGATAGGTTTGCTTGGCTGCGTGATTGAATTTGAAAGTAGAGCACCTAATGATACATTATGCATGGCGGCCTGCAGCTAATGCTCATTACCAATGAGGCACTCATTCCTCCCACTAGGTTTTATACACATGCTGCTATGGCAGGTACCAAAGTTCAATAAAGATAACTGTCACATGACACTTTGAGCCACTTGATTTTACAGGTGTACGTGTGTATATAAACACATAATAATGTGTGCCAAAAGATACATAACATGTGTACCTTCAGAACATGCCCAAACTCGTACAATATATTTAAAGGGATAGTTGAGTATTGGTCAAACTTAACTTTAGTAACCAAAACCTACATCATTACGGTACAAACTAATAGTTTGCTCGAAAGGTATACACAAATACAAACGACTAAGTAGAAACACTGTTATCATTTTTAAAAAGCTGTTACAACTCAAGAGGGCGCTCTCTAAAAACTCATTGATTTTAGCCATTTTTTCATACAAAACTGTGCATTTAATGTTTTGTTAAAATAATTCAATAGAGATATCATCAACAAATATTTAAAAAACCTATTTAGATTTGTTTTAAAGTAGTCTATAAGCATTTTTTGTATTTTTCTAAAAAGTCAAAATGTCCCCCGGCCGGTAGACTTATGAACAAAATATCTTGAAATCGAATTTTTCAACTATAAGAGCATTTGAAAGGGAATGATTCTCATTTGACATGTTTTATTCAAAGAACTTTCAAATGGAATTAAAACCAACCAATTTAGTGTCAAGGGGCATTTCGAGAAGTACCAATACTCCAGTGTACCTTTAACACACTAAAGTATGTTTGGCAAAATCATTCATTAGCTTGTTCAGCTTGATTTACAATCACATTCACCTTCATCTAAATTCTTCTTCCATCTAATGACCACAATCAACTTGCTGATTATTCTGTCAATTAAATTTGGTTGTGATGTGGAGGGTTGTATTTCAGTTGAAACCTTTCAGAAATGATTTTTTACTCATTCAACTTATTTACTTGACCCCAAATCACCTTAAAGGGATGCCTGTAAAGTGTCTACATTTAACTCCACGAAAATTACTTGGAGCTTCCTCGTTTCTCTTCTACCGTGTTGTTTAGCTTATGGTAAGAGAAGAATAAAATAGGGTTACAGTTGTAGATTTTTGCAAATGCCCCTTTAGTATGACGATATCTATCATTCAGCTCAAAAGCGTTAATTAACGGTCATAAACCTCATAAACGTCCGTTGTAAAAGCTGACGCATATTTCTTCTTTTTTAACCAAGAAAGCTGTGTTCTTTTTCAATGAAACTTTCACACATCATTTGGACATATCTTACAATGATTTGGGTACAGGAATTGAAGTCTCAAATGTCATTTTGGGCAATATCTGACACTTTACAGGTGCACCTTTAATTTGATATTGAATAAGAGCTGAGATAATAAAATCAGATAGTTAAGTAATATAGTTTCAAAATTACAACTGTCTTTGCTTCAAATGTTTTTCTTTACTTGGTGATATAAAAAAAGGAGATTAAATTAATTAAAATCAAGTTAACTTTTATCAACTCATCCTGTACATGTTAATTGTATGCACATGACCAAGGGATTTGTAAAGGTAATCTGTAAACATCTTCAGAAAAATACAAATCTTTTATAATAATTTTTTTGAAACAACATGTAACACAAAGAACTGAAATCAAATGAACTCTAATTTACAATTGAAATGTAACAAAAGCAATTGCCAAAAATATGATTACAGGGCCAGACAAATTGGCCCACTATAGCCAGCACAAGTATATAATATGAAAGTCACATTTTGGTGGCCTGATCAGTCAAATAAACTTACAGCGTGAGAATCATTGTAATCTTCCATGTAAACATATTGAATAACATATGATTAACAAATTAATGGAATTTGCAGGCCGGCCATTAAATTTAGTTTTTAGGCCATACAAAAAGAGACAGATAAGCATTTTTCTACCCTTTATACATTGAACCCTCATGTTTTAGAAAAATGTGTAGAACCTTGATTATCATTGTCTGGTTGACATAATTAAACATGTAAAGAGTAATATTGTATTAATACAGGTTACATTAATTGTGTTGATACTTTGTGTACATGAACACATTTCCGTCACACATTCATGCAGAATTGGAATATTGCCAACAATATGACTAAAGGTCATAGCGCCAGACAGTGGCGTAGCGCGGTTGGACTGATTGGGGGGGGGGGGGGGGGGGGGCATGCGCATTATTGGGGTAGGGCACACCTTTTGTATTTCTTTTTTATTTTGTTTAAATGGCCCCATATGTTTTCTATTGTTTTTTCTCAAATTATTGGGGGGTATGCCACTGGCGCCAGACAAGGTACATGTACATAGCCAAGGCTCTTTCATATATTAACAAGCCCCAGTATTAAGGGGGACCACCAGGCAAAGAACAACACATAATTAATGTTTTGGTACCGTTGTGTGATATGAAATTGATGCCCAACATTTTGCAAAGGGTTGTGTAATTCATAAACAATGCAATTAATTACCGCCACTTACAGAACCATAATTTCTTAATGGTTCCGTACGCGCCAAACATTTGCGAGTTCGCCAATTCTATTCACGTATCACGGACAATGCATTCGTCCTAGACAAAAGGTAGTCTTTGTATGCACACCCCTGAACACATAATGTCTTTATATGGTGATGCTTTTTCCAATCATATATTTTTTTCTTCTGAAAACCTATTTTTCTGAAATTTTTGGTGGTAAAAGGTAACATTAAAAAAAAAAATAAGAATATTATTTTTGGGTGGACATCTCCCCCCCATCTCCCCCCATATGCGCACACACTACAGGTTCCATTAGATTGCCAATACGGGCTGAAATTAATATAATTTCACATAACTGAATTAATAAGTCAATCATATCAAAATACTACTATATTTGCTGGTGTATTAACTGCATGTTTTTTGCTGACGGGAGTATCAGCTAATAAGGGGGAGCGGTTAATGAAAGATATATAATGAGAGATATGAAAATACCACATATCATTGCTGGGCTGTTAAAACCTTGTATCTCAAAAAAACAAAATGTTCAGGAGAGCCATAAAACATTCTTATTTTAACAAATTATGTGCGTAGGCTATGTTATTTGAACTTAAGACTATGTTTGATAATCAATTCGATATGAAATGGTTTACATGCACGAAAACTAATTTGTAAGGCGGGAAATTGAGATACAAGGTTTTCGCACTAAATCCTAAAATGAGATATGAGGTTTTCCAAAAGATGAATTTTTAAATTATTTTTATATGCAACTCATGTGGTTATTAGTTAGATGAATTACACCTTAACTTCACATTTATCAAAAAAAGTAATTTTCACCAAAATTTGAGATATGAGGTTTTAACAGCCCAGCGACGATATATGACTATGATAACACAGTTTATGTTCAGGAAAAAGCGTGATCAGACTTGTTGCTATGTTGCCCACCTATCTGAAATAGTACTTTGTAACTTGTTGTTTTGTTTTGTTTACCTAAAGTATACTAAAGTTAGTCAAGTGGTATGTAACACAGATCCCTAGCACATATTTATCACAAGTCTAAACATTGTTTTTACCCTATAAATGACACCCCAAAGTAGGGGGTGCAATTAATACATGGGTGCCTTCTATGCACTGGCAAATAAGGAAATTATATTTGAAAATTGCCCAAAATTGTGTAGCTCTTACATACATGTTTCTTTATCTGGATTTATTACAGGGATTGATTATGCCTCAATTTACTTGCACTTTCATAACATACACTGCATATATGTTTTATGAGGGGAAAAGGTGTGTTTTGCAATTTGTATGTATAATTATAATACATATGATATAAACTAAATAATTATAAATGTTCAAACATTTAGCATTTAAGAAAACATTTAAACGTAAAAAACCAAACAAAAAACAAAAAAAAATTCTTTATAAAGTATGGAAGTAGGGACACAGCAAAAAAATTAAAGTTAATTAAGGCCTGAAATACTATAACTGAATATTATAAATATTAAACATATTGTACAGTAAAAAAATAAATTGAAAAAAAAAACACCTTCAATCTGTTGATAATTCTTCATTTCAGTCACATCTATCATTTAAATATATTTTAAAAATCATAATGAAACCGAACTGGATCTGCACTGGAAAAAAATTCTTTTCTGAAGAATTATCAACAAATTAAAGATGATTTTTAGATTTTAATTTTTTTAAATTTCATAATAGTAATCATATTTCAGGCCTCAACATGTGTTTGCAGTTTCCAGACTATTAATATAAGGTGTAAAATATGATGGCCTGTTGAATTCCCATTGTATTACACATTCGACACTCAGTCCCATTAAAATGTGCATTGGGAAAATGTGACTGGATATAGCAAAACCCTGCACTTATACTGTAACCTTTGGTTGCCCAAGTAGGGCAAGTAATATTGAGTAATTTCTCCCTACCCCTCTACACACACACACACACACACACACACACACGCACACATGCTCACTGATTGTTCTGTTAGAACTACATTGTAGATTTGAGATCCAATACATGGCCATTTATAAGCCAACATCTACAATCTACAAGTACAAAAATAAAAAGAACATGTACGTTTACATATAAAAAAGGGACTCCATATTCAACTAAAATGTTCACTTCAAGCCCTTTTCAAAATAATTTATTCAATAGTGAAAGTAAATTATCTTGTGCTCACAATTCCAAATAAAATAAGAACACAATAACTGATCTTTCTAAAAACTAAATAGTGAAAACTTGAAATCACTGAAATACATAATTGCTCTTAACCCCATGAAACAAGTACAGGACACTTAGAACACAGATCTACATTTTTACATCTATAGTACTGTAAGGTGGTTATTTTGACATTGGTATTTAGTTCAAGTTCTGTTCTATTATATGCTCATCCCCTTTTGTCACAGTCACCCCATTCTTCTCTATCAACATCTGTTACTATTATGTTCAGTTATTTCCATTATCTCATTCATGTCTTCTGAACTGTCTATTCTATTGTTTGCTTTCTGGCCTGCTGGATGCCTCTATAGTTTCTATCTCTCTTTCTCTCTCTTTCTCTCTGTCTTTAACTATCTCTACATGTGGATGCCACGCATGCCTTTTCTATTATGTTTGGTTACCTTTCCTCATCTTCATCATCACCTGGTCACATTCCACCATCATCCCCATCTCTTATTGGTTCTTTTAAATAATAAGGTTAGTCCATTTTAGTTATAGGTACGTTCTCTTTTAGTTCATTGCATCTTATATCCTTTGTTATCAAGTGTATATATTTGCCTATGCCTCAATAAATTAGTGCATTACCAGACTTCAACTCGTCCACACGTTCTCCTTATTCGTTCCACTCTAGTTTATGTTCCTGTGTTTGCTGTATGATTTGCTGCTGTGTTTTTTTATATATTTTAAAAATATTTTACCATTTTATTTCCAAGTTATAGCCAGTTCTACCCTCGCCAACATTATCATTTAGTTAGTACATTTCCGTGTATTACAGTACCTATTTAGTAAATTAAGGCTTACTCAAAAAATTATTTTACTATAATTATAAGGCAGGGCTCGACACTTTTTTTACTTGTCATGTTGTCCAGGGCTAGTAAAACTGTATGTAGGCAAGAACATTTTTTTCAATTGTCTAATTAGGTTGCCCGATTGGGCAACTAATAATTCTGTTCAACTGTGTGAGAAAAAAGAACATTTTACTTCCATAGATCAAATGTGAAAATTCATGATTTTACTTGCCTGACGGGGCAAGTAGAAAAAAACAGTGTGGATGCTTGTATGCAATTACAGTAAACGTTATTTTCACCCGATTAATATTTTGCGCTGAGTGACACAAAAACACATTCGCGGATTTTAAATTTCGCACACACATTGCAAAACGCGCATTTATATTCACGGACCCAGACTTCAGCACGAAATCCGCGAAAATGAATGCACCGCGAACATTACCACGTTCACAGTATGTGAATATTTACAATTGTCATAGTCTAGAAATACAAAATAGCAGCTCAAAGTAACTATTTGTAATTTTAAGAATTAAAGGGGTAGTGAAGTTTTGGCATAGAGGGTGCTACGCAAAATAATTTTTTGTGGAGAAAATGAAAAACTGTGTCAAAATTTGAAAGAGCATACAATTTTAATGCCAGAATAAGCTTTATTTGATCAAAATCGGTTCAGAAATGGCTGAAATATCCATAAACATAACCATTTGTAATAATTGTGGAGCCCCACAATTATTCAATAATTTTGAACCAGCCGTTAAAATTTTTGTTTAAATGCTTCCTCTTTTCAAAAATGTACAAGAGGTTTTCAAATAGTTGTTATCTCTCTATCTAATCACTATTTCAACAAAACATCACATGCACAATATTTTATTTAAAATGATTAAAACCAGTGCCTTTTTAGAGAGCGCCCTCTTGAGTTTGAACAGCTCCTTTTTTTAAATGATAACAGGCTTTTTACTTCTTAAAGGGGTAGTTTAGTTTTGGTAGGGCTGAACTTTAGTAGCCAAAACCTGCACAGTAACATTATAAACTAATAGTTATAACTCCACCATGCTCGAAAGGTATACAAAATTACAAACGACTAAGTAAAAAGCCTGTTATCATTCAAAAAGAGCCAATAAAACACAAGAGGGCGCTTTTTAAAAAGGCATTGGTTTCAACCATTTTCATACAAAATTATGCATGTGATGTTTTATTGATATAATGATTAAATAGCGAGATCATCAACAACTATTAAAAAAACGCTTTTGAAAATTTTGGAAAAAGTGCAAGCATTTTTTTATTTTTTCTAAAAATCATCTAATTATTTGGGCCCCAAATAATTATAAGAACAGATATATTTATTGATATTTCAGCTGTTTCTGGGTCGATTTTGACCAAATAAAGTTTATTCTGCCATTAAAATTGCATGTTCTCTCAAATTCGACACTCAGTTTTTCATTACCTCACAAAAAAATTGTGATGTGCAGCGCCCTCTCTACCAAAACTAAACTACCCCTTTAAAGTCATTTGTAATTTTGTATTCCTTTCGAGCATGGTGGAGTTGCAACGATTAGTTTGTAATGTATTAATGGTGCTGATTTTGGTTACTAAAATTCAGTTTGACCAAACTGTACTTTCTTTTTAAGTTTACTAAAACTCGGCAATCCTGCACTTTAGTAGGCTATATTGTTTTTGCTGAATTTTGGTTGCGTACTTCAATTTTCATACTGCCCATACTAGTCCATAGCCACTAAATCTAACTTATAAGTTATAGCCACTAAATCTAACCATAGCCCCCAAATCTGACTTATAGCCACCAAATTTAGGGTTAGGGTTAAGGTTAGGGTTGAAGTTAGGGCAAAACTATACTTTAGTAGGCTTAGAGAATTTTGGTCGCTAACTTCAACCGTAACCCTAACCCTAACCCTAAATTTGGTGGCTATAGGTCAGATTTAGTGGCTATAGGTCAGATTTGGTGGCTACAGGTCAGATTTAGTGGCTATAGGTCAGATTTAGTGGCTATAACCCAGATTTAGTGGCTATGGTTAGATTTAGTGGCTATATAAGTTAGATTTATTGGGCAGTACGAAAATTGAAGTTAGCGACCAAAATTCTCTAAGCCTACTAAAGTATAGTTTTGCCGAAGTTAGCGACCACAAATAATATAGCCTACAAATAATATAGCCTACTAAAGTACTGACTAAAGTGCAGGATTGCCCAAAACTCACCTCTCCCTTTATTTTTAACTCGATTCCAAAACAAAAAGGTTGTCTTAAATGTCTTTAGTTTTTGTCATGCTTGTGCATGCCATGGCTATGGGTACATTTTAGGAGAGACTGCCCAATTTCCAAACAAAAGTTTAACCAAATAAATCTAGTTAATATCATTCATTGGCATTGCCATCAACAATACAAAAATGTAAAAAACACACATAATTTAATTGTAATTATTCAGTCAAAGTTTCAAACACCGGCACAGCAGTAGGGTTTACAATTTCTAGTCTCAACTCTATGCACCACAATTCACATTTACAATGGAGTCTACACTTTACAGACAACAATTGACTGATATTTTCTGACAAAGAGCAGGAGATAACGAGGGACTACCCCCGCCCCGTACCGTCCCCGCCGCAGATCCCAGGCCAGAACTGAAGGCGTCCTCAATGGCCTTTATACAATCAAGCGTGTGAATTTCACTTGCGAGTTTATGTTGTGCATGTTACACATGCAAGAGTGCAAGCATACATGTGAACACGGGAAGCAGAGTTCGCACCTCCACATATTCTCCAAAAGTTTGACTGGATTCGTAATATTATTTTAACGACGATTAGTCGTACTGAAACCTTAGTTTACAGAGAATCATGCAGTTAGGTTTATATTAGCAATACTTCAAGAAAAGACAATTTTTCATACCTTGGAACTCTCCGTCCGGATATCAAATCTTGTAGAAGCCGCTCGTACTTTCGGCGACGCTTCTATGACATTGAACGTAGATGGCGCGCGATATAAATAAATTCCAAATTCGCATCTTCACTTTCTAGAAATTGGTAGATTTATACTGCTATCATTAATAAACATAATTATAACGAACTTATTTACATTACAATACTGGTATGGCATTATTTTGTTATGACTTTATGGTACTGCTTTAATATGGAACACAATAATGGCACCCAATACGCATACACGGGGCATACACACGATTAGGAAAGCTTCTCACCAAGTCTGCAGATCCAAGAATTTGATTTGATTTGATTTCCACAATTCATTTAAAATGTATGTTATTTATTTATTTATTTAATTTATTTCCGGTATTTACATGATACAATGGTCCAAAGACCATCATGGTACATTGGTACAATAACAATACTATTCATACATTAAAAATACACATAAATCTTAAACCAATTATAATTATGCACAAAAAGTGATGCACATTAAACACTATTACACCAATCTTTAAACTTCAAAATGATGAAAAAGCATTATATTATACGGCAAGAATATACTAACGTTCAGTTAAACAAGTCCTCGAAATGACAACAGCGGTTAAACAAGGAGAGGGAGGAGTTAGAGAGGTAAAGAGCAGAATAGAAATTAAGAAAAAAAAAAGAGAGTTAAAACGATTGAGAGGAGACTGGAGGTAAAGAACGGGATGATAATTTTTAAGCGGAATTGAAAGAAAGAGATAAAAGGGAAGCGGGGAAGAAAGACAGAGAAAAGGATTATAATAGAAAAGGAAAGAGAGAGAAAGAGTGTGAGGAATAGAAACAGAAAGCCAGAAAAATAGAGAAAAGAGGTGGAGAAAGAGAAAGCAAACATGCAAGAGAGAGAGAACTAAAAGTGGGAGAAAAGATAAATAGATATAGATAGATATATTTTATTTCACACATACAAATATTATAACCCATTGGCAAATGGCAAGAGAAGGCAATAGCAACAATTATGTGCATCTTAACAATTATAACAATTTCCATAAACATTTCAAAACAAAATTGTTTTACTTTTAGGCATGATGAACACTTGCATGCCTACACAACAACGTTCATGTAAACCATTATGTTTCACATATGTTTCATATTTCAAATATATGTACCATTATGAAATAAAATTCTTACATACTCCCAGAATACAGTTAACTAAACTAATGAAATTCATACATTATGTCGTTCAATTCTTACAAACTCCTACAATACAGTGTAGGACATGGTGGCATACACAATCATATCAATTATCATGGTACAGTTAATGAATAGCTACCCTCTTATGATTTCATTCTAAACAGAAGTGAAATTTATTGTATTACAAAAAATACTTGTATCTAACAATTACATGTGGCATTACAATTTTAATTACTACAATAAGTCAGATTTCAACAATTAAAAACATTTAAAAACATTTTCTTGTAGGCATGATGATCTCTTTCATGCCTACCTAACAACAATTAATTATACCTATTTGGTTGCATCTGGTCACTGGACGAATTAACTTTATAGTATACAATTTTACATATTATAATACCATTATGTAATAAAACCAGACCATACTCCTAATATACAGTTGGCTAAACTGATGAACTTGATATTAAATTCTTACATACTCCTAAAATGCAGTGAAAAACATGGTGGCATACATTTTAATTATCATGGTACAGTTTATGAAAAAGTTACCCTATTTTGATTTCATTCTAAACATATAAGTACAAATTTATAGTCTTTCAAAAAATATCTATTGTATCTAAAGGGACGCAGAGTTTGAAATTACACAATTAAATGAATTGATATCAAAATTAATAAAAATGAAGGAATCAAACAAAGTTTTGAAAGAAACGTATACAATTGATCCCTTAAAAAAGAAAATGAACAAAAACGACCTATAGACACCCAGTCTAGAATAGATGTGGATGGATGAAGCAAACCGTTAATTTAGTGAAACACCCCCTGGTAATTTCAACCCTCAGTAGATTAATGGACTCTATAAGATATTGGACACTTATAAGATATACATTGATGCCATTGCGTAGATGGTCAAACAATTCAAAAAAGATAACATTCAGAATTTGAACGAAAATTCCAAATCTATATGAGTTTCGCATTTATGTCTTTTGACCATCAAACCAAAAAATATATATAATTGGCACTTACAACTTACTCCAGTTGTCACTGGAGAATTCAAAGAAGAACTCATTATCATTTGGGTATATTTTCTCTTTAATATATATTAAAGGTTCCCTGACATGCAAATGCATGTTGATTGTCTATTTATTTGTATATTTGTGTACACATCAAACATCTGTTAACTATTTGACGTAAATAATGGCATATTTTACAAAATGTTAGCAATTATTTTCTACATTTTGCTACATGCCCCCATCTCTAAAAAAAAACTCTCCAGAGTAAAATTCTCCCTGTGACCTCATCTGTCAATCACAACTCAGTTACTTATAAGATGAACAATGCACCTTGCCAAGGCTGAGCGACTGCTCACAATAATATCACATCTATGAATACACTTTATATAATATACACACTCACACACTTTCAATTTCAATAGCAGTTGCATTTGCTATGTCAGACAACCTCAAGAAAAGCACCGACAAGCTATTGACATTATGTCAATCAGTAGTCATCTTACATTCGATGACAAACGACAACAGGACAAATAGAACATGCCCACAATAGCATGCCCTGCATCATCCTTCCAAACAATAATGATTTTCAGTGCCTATCTTGTCCTAATGATGGTTGGGCTTTTGTGACATAGCAACTGCTATTGAAATTGAAAGTGTTAGTTATCAGTGTACTCAAACATGTGATACTATTGTGAGCAGGCGCTCAGCAGGCGAAGGTGCATTGCTTATCTTATAAGTAACTGAGTTGTGATTGACAGATGAGGTAACAGGCACACATGCCACAATTTAATGAATCATGAAAGGGGAGTAATTGAAAATCTGAATAGAAGGTTTGATGAACTCTGAAACGTTTGAATACATGTTGCCAAGAAATCTATTTGAAAACCGCCATTCATTCTGGTAGGATTCAAATTCAAACGCACACATTTGAGTACAACTTCCCAGTATATAGTACACGGAATGTCCCTTTCCTTTCCCGAACCCACGATAACGTTAAATAGAAAACATTTTTTGAGCTCAGACAAAAATTAATCTTATATTTTGCAAAAGAGAAAGTTATCGTAACATTGTACAAATCCACAAAACTTACTTAGATCTCTAGCAGTTCTCACATACCTCGCTGAATTCGTATTACCAATACAAAATTGGAACACGTTTCGGTTTGTTAAAACGCTAACTATGGGAAGACCATGCATCACCGCAAAACAACACTCGAAATGTCGTGTAAGAAGATGAATATATATAATTATCTGGAATATTAATGAACATAATTGTCATTTTCTGACGTCCATTACGTTTATAGTGGTAAACAGTACTATACAGGGTCCCCCCCCCCAAAAAAAACACACACACACACACACACACACACACACACACACACACACACACACACACACACACACACACACACACACAAACGGAACGGGGTAGGCCTACTTGCCATAATAAAGACACATGATGGTAGAAAGTTTGATGCTTGATGTTGCATTTCATTAATACGAAATGAACAGATAGATACAGTTAGAACTCTTATGTTGTCTATGGACATAATTACAATTATTTCTATGCTGCATCGCTCTATCTAAATTATTATTATTATTATTATTATTATTATTATTATTATTATTATTATCAATATTATTATAGTTATCATTGTTTTACATGTTATGTTTATGCTGTTGAACAGTTTTTTTTTTGAAACCATGTGTACATCGTCTTAGAGGGCTAAGAATAAGTAGAAGGGACAAACTTTGAAAGATTATTTGAATAAAAAATAGTTCAATTCATCGATGTATGGAATAATACATCATTCATAATCAATCGACAGTAAACTAAAACAAAGAAACGGTGAAAATCATAGAGATAACATTGTCATACGCATATAATATACCGAAAGATGTTCAATGTTTCAGAAAACCTTTGTTAAATTACGCCCTCTGTCGTTATATCACAGTGATATCTTCGTCAACTTCACAGATTTGCAACAGCGCCCTTGGATCTGCACTACTGCATACCTAAATATTATTCAATTATGAAATTAACTCGTCTAATAAAGTAATTCTAATGCGACATCGTTCGAAAAATTTGATTATGAATATACCATTATGCTTAATTCTTAGGAATTCCAAGAGTTAAAGAAGAAATTTGATAATGATAAATAATTTTGTCATTGGCCTTTGTGTTACCCTGAAATGGCTCCAATATTATATCACAGGTTGGGGTTGGATTGAAATGGTTCATGAGGGTATGGATAACCGCACCCACTGGCATACTTTACAATCCTTTACTTTGCGGTGTGGTAACTGATGCGGACAGTATTGTACAGTAGTCATAATTTTGCAAAATCTTTTGCTTTCCATATTGTGTGGCTCAACTTTGCACCACAAGTAAGGGTTTATATAATGAAAACAATTCCAAACAAATAATATATTATGCCTCTTTATACCTTACTGACCGTAGATTATTGTAAACGAGTCTCCATACAATTTAAACGATCTAAAATTGTGTATTCCCAAGAATAAAGGTATACAACAAAACCAACAAAATAAGTTGTATTATGAAAATGTGTATTACTATTAGCTTCAATTCTTCCTTCAATCATAATGGTAACAATTATACGTGATATTGGCCTAAATTGTAGCTAATTTTGACGAGTCAGTAGTCATGTCAAAGCTGGGCAGACCTGTGCAGACAGTCACAAACACGGGCATCCGATTGGTTAAAGCTGGGCAGCTGCTCTGCGCATGCGCCGAGGCATTGACAGGCAAACTACAGTCTGTTGTTGCGAGCTCTGCCTATTTCAATTGCTCTAGTGTGTGCACGAGTAAACGACTTACTTTCCTCGCCGGGTTAAACTTGTCACACGTCATTCCCTTACCAAGTGACTCGTCTCTCGGCCCACTGCCTGTAATGCAGGGGACTTGTTTGTTGGACCTCTAACTTATGCACTCCTCCAAAGGATAATTTTTTGTTTTCTTGATGTTGTTCATGAGTGGAGGGAGATTTGACAAGTTTATCGGCGTGTGTATATTGTAATTGCAATATTTCACAGCAGGGAAACGATAACCTTACGCTGAGCTCTGAAAACCCTGGTTATTTTATCTGCATTGGCATAGGAGGCAAACAGAAGAATCGAGATACTCGCATTACGTTTCTGATATTAATAACTTTTACGACTTCTCGGGCGGAAGAACTTTTGGGCTAGAGAGTGTCTGTGCTGAGACATCTGCACCTGTTTTGGCGCGAAACGCGGGAAGGGGTGTACGGATTCGTCATCTAGGCAAATACCCAAGGGTGTTGTTGGACCTTAGCTCATGCTGTGACTCGCTGTTTGACTTCCTTCACAACAAAAAGCTCGTCCTTTCTTCAGATGTGTTGTCTTTTGACACCTATTATAAGCGAAATCTGATGTTGTATCAATGGAAATATATAGCACTAGGCCCTAATGTCCTTGGTTTGACTGTGTAAAGGTGTTTTATACATGTTTTCATCTGTTCAACCTTTAACACGAACAGTATTATAACTTATATTTTCCAGTGTTCATACGGCGAAGATGGAATAGATATTACACAGGAAATGCATCACGTAACCAAACTTATCAATCTGTATCATTCTATTGCTGATTTGCGTCATTCGCCAAAGTTCATCAGAACTTGTTTCATTCTAAAAGCACTAATCGACCTGAATGTGTAGAGATAGCGAGTGCTTTCACAACCGTGATCCGAAACCCCTTATATACATGCAGGGTCCCCTGTTAAAAGACGTTTTCCCCTGATTAAGTCAGCTAAACCAATATAATTTCATTTCCACGTTCGACGAGACTTTATTATATTTCATCGGGGAAACAGAAGTATTTTTTGTCTGCAATGCCCAAGCAGCCCACACACGGCCGGCTCATAACATTGTGGATCGCAATAATCTCCTCAGTTGCAGTATTGATACATTGAGAGAAGCCGTATTCGATTTTTTACTCCAACGGAGAGAGGATTGCTAGCAAAGAGAAGCTTTATTGACATCAACAGTTGGGACGGGGTGTATTAACCCCCAATTTACGAACGGGGCGCTTTTCAGGGGGTTGACCTGTCTCTCGGACATTATCTTCTAGCGCAAGTCGTAAGTCGTAACCAGAATAGAACAGCCACTGGATTTGTCCTATATAACTGTTGTTTGCCGAAACTCCGAGAACCGGACTTAATTTGGATTTATATAATTCCTTGTTAGTGTTTTTTTTGCACGACTTGGATTTAAACATCATCCGATCAGAATGGGTCACGTGATGGGCAAGTTGTCTGACATTTTGAGCGTGGACTGCCGATTCCCGATCAACGGAGACAGGGAATCCCGGATACTCATGCTGGGACTCGACGCAGCAGGTAAATATAATATTATAGCATTATTTTTTAGAACGCCAATTATCTATAGCTGTCCTATTTAGATTATATTGCCCTTGGTCATCAGTATAGGGTGTTTCACTAAACACTAAAATCGATTTTAGCATAGATTTAATGAAACACCCCCCAGATATTCAGTTCAAACCAGCACAACTATCTTGCGCACCATCTCAACTCCCAGGGGATTATTCTAGCCCAAGCTGCTCTACTATACTATATTGCGCTATACGTACTAATTTAACACCCATCCAAGTACCTATTTATACTCCATGGTCATGTTGGTAGAGAGCAGCAATGTACTTCACTGATTATAACAACTACTTCATGTACTTGTATAATAATAATAATAGCCTACTATGGAGTAACACTTCCCATTATTTTACTTTGGAATAGGAAAAGGAATATCACAAAACGATTTTAAAAAGTGAGGACTACGTGGAATATTTGACGCACTATAATTCGAGGTGACGTAAGAACAGGATAATTTATGTGCAGCTTTACATTATTTGTAAATGCATGCCATGTGTTTGTATAATTATTGTTGTGGTTGTATGTACTATTTGTATAGAAGCCTGCATGGAATGCAAAAGAACACAGACTGTTTTTTGTTCTTGTTTACCCAGTGCTTGTAGAGAAAAGAGTAAAACAAATATGAAAGGTATTTAAAGAGATCAAGTAACATTGTCCAAATCCACAAACTTCATTATATATCTATGGTGGTTCTCTCATATCTGGTTGTATTCGTATTACAAATAGAAGCATGGAAAAGGTTTTGGTTTTTCAAATTTCCCTTTTGTTAGAAAGATATTTACGATTGAAGAGTTCAGATTTGTAACCATCCACTGACAGGATAGTCTGTGTACAAAGTCAGTGCTTTTTTTGCCCATTACTCGGCCATATAACATCCATAATTTTGCTATATTTTGCCTCTTCAGGTGTATTCGTGAATGAGATTCGTCATACTGGATACTCTGATTGTAAACATGTGTTCAATTGCGCATGTGCTCTCAAAAGATGAAAAAGGTTACATTACACCATTCCATAGTCCTTTTTAAAATTTAAATAAATATGATCGACCATTGTGCATTATTTTGACCATTATGAAGACTCCGTCATGGTATACTGGCACAAGTTACTACACGATCTATTCGTACTTTAACCTTTGAATATGTCATTTAAATCGAATTCGAGTCATTCAAATAATGCGAAAAAGGAAGATGATACAAAGACGAACAGTCATATACTTTTCCTTCCACATTACTGACTTATCATTGGTGCAGTTTTATAATATGTCTTATTCTAATTTTCACCAATTATTTATTCTTCACCAGCAAAGTATCCTATAAATGGGCATTATTGATTATCATGATAAAAGTAAAACGTACTACACATATGTTTTTTTTTTAGAGCGATGTATAGAAACGGATCCTCAGTCCTGAGTAAAATGTTGATAATAAGCTAAATCTTCAATAATTAATCGTTGAACCCTTAGTAATTTGGGTGCGGGAATATTACCTTTCATGGTTCAAAACGAAGCGATCAAGTATTCAATATAATATTGTAGTCATAAAGGGTGTAAAATGTAGGCTTTGTCCTCGATTTATGTTATTTGTTTACCAAACTGTCTGAGGATTCCTTTTCATGTATACTATTGCAGTGGTATAGTCAGTGAGGGAATACCCCCCCCCCCCCGTTTGACGACCAAAACCCCCCCCCCCCCAAAAAAAAAAACAATTACATGTTACACGTAAACGTATCATGAAAATAATGGACATTATTTATGTATCTGGACAGTTTCACAACTATGCCACTTCCTGGGCTGACTTCACATTGATTACTCTTTTAATTTCAAAGACTGGAATTAAAATCGAAAGGAATCGTCACTCTCGTAAGCCCCGCTTGGATTTAAAAAGGTACATCGTCACTCAAGTTTGGCTTGGATAACAGGTACACAGTGGGCAGTGGGGTTTGCCGTTGGTGTCTGAATGCCCCTGTCATGCCTGTATAATCAATGGTTCCTCAATCTCTATCCCTGGCTATATCTAAACCACTAGTCACTACATCTATAGTTGTATACAAGGTTATAATGATATTCTTATTGATTCGTGTGCGGTTCTATCACTCCTCTGAAGTGAAAATCCTCACCATTTTGCTCCCCACGGCACACGCAGGGTTTCTAATTTTCTTCTCTTCACGCATTCTTACGATTTCACTTTGCCCCCCTTTTACTAGGGCGATTTAAACTTTTGACATTTTGGGGTAAGCCGTCTGCAAATAAAACTAATAAGGTTTATGCTACTTCTTCCCTTTATTTAGTTGTTTGCCTGGTATGGAGATTTACGGTATAATGGGTGTTACTAGCAGGTCTATACATAGAGCAGTGCGACATTCATTCACGTACAAAACATGCATGTTCAGACAGATAATAAGAAAATAAAATTAATGCCTTCTATGATAAATAATTTTCTTATGACGCAGAGAATCTGAAAGATAATGTGGAGCAAATCGTGTATGATAACAACTTTCTCACGGATCATCTCCCGCTGATGAAATCGCAAATTCTCCATGGTATCATTCTAAACAAATCTCGTTTAATCATTATGATGAGAGATTGCTCTTCTTGCATCTGATATACGACATGGCAGTTTAGTCTCGGAATTATTACGCTTATCGAGCTTAGGCAATAAGTGTCACGAAAGTCAAGCAATATCCATAAATCTATAGATGCCAATTATCGACCTTCGAATCGCAACCTCGCAGACGTCACCAGAAATAACTTCCGAAGATCATGAACGTATCATGTTATATGGGCATATTTTGCCGGGGGTTGAGATATTTTACCATCCTTCCTGTTTTCACCAGAGAAGCCCCCACCCCCCCCCACCCCCCCCACCCCCACCACCAATACCTCCCCCAAACAAGGGTAAAGCATACAATTTTGAACATTATATGATTATGCCAAATATAACAATGAGTTTGCTCGGATATGACATGGTTTTGTCCGAAAACTACATGAATCGTAGGTTCCTCTTTCCCGAATATTGCCGTTACGTGTATGCGTGTTGTGGGTGGGGGTCGGGGGTGCAGCCCCTATTATAGCCCCCACCCCCATCCCCGCCTCGCACGTCGTTGCAAAACGCTGCACACAAAAACAAAATAATTACCATGATATAGTGTACGTGCTCCTCCGGCCTCCCGATATGTGACGTGCCCCCACCCCCATCCCAATCTGTACGACCACTCTAACCATGCATGTAAACTTGATACTCCTCTGATCGAAGGCACTAGTATCATCACAATGCAGATTGCGTACATTATTTTAGCGAGAATTTCACTCTACAATATCAGAGAAATCCTACACTCAATAATTATGCATCGTGATGAAAGGCAAGTATTTATAGCGCCCCACCCGGGGTCATGGGGGCCCTTCTAAAGTTCTAATAAACTTGACTCACAGCTCTTAGAATTTCAATGGAATGGTTTGAAACGTCTTAGCTGAGATTGGACTGGAAGAAAGGTACTGGACGGCGGACATTGAGTAATTAGCTAACTTAACTTCTAGCCTGCTCCTATTTCGCATATTTATTAGCAAAATCATAATTTTGAAGGCTTAGAATTAATAGGGTTAGGGTTAGGGTTAGGGCATGGATAGTAGATTAGGGTGGGGGCTACGATTAAGGTTGAGGTTCATGTTTGGAGATGTGGAAATGAAAATGTCAGCAGGCATCATGTTGTAGTCCAATGAAACATATCGACTACAATGTAACGCGAATCTAAACTTACCATTTAGGTACATATGAGCCATTTGGGGAGATATACGAATGTATAATTAATTGTGATCAAAAGAAGGCAAAGAAAATGGGATTCCAACGGGATTCGAACCCGAGACCTCCAGATTGCTAGACCGGTGCTCTTCCGACTGAGCTATAGAAAACCCTAGACGGTGCTCGTCCCTGAAACCCCTTAATTCTCATTGCCTGAATGGTCAGAAGCTATTATAAACCTGACATAAACCCGAAGGATACAATCAAATTGGGGATATATGCGAGGGATCACCGAAGCGATACAGCTTTTTGTAATAATTAATTCAAACATATAGAGAAACTGACCAGAAATATATTGTGATTAAAAGAAGGCAAAGAAAATGGGATTCCAACGGGATTCGAACCCGAGACCTCCAGATTTCTAGACCGGTGCTCTTCCGACTGAGCTATAGAAAACCCTAGACGGTGCTCGTCCCTGAAACCCCTTAATTCTCATTGCCTGAATGGTCAGAAGCTATTATAAACCTGACATAAACCCGAAGGATACAATCAACTTGGGGATATATGCGAGGGATCACCGAAGCGATACAGCTTTTTGTAATAATTAATTCAAACATATAGAGAAACTGTCCAGAATATGTTTGAATTATTTTGTATAATTAATTAATACACAAAAATCACAATTATGTTTCCACATAATTATGATTTCAATTTAAAGATTCACTGGTACAAAAAAAACCCGCAGAAATATTATTTATTACCTGTTTACCTCTTATATTCCCAGGCTCGTATCGTACCGCAACAATGATCGTTTCTCACCAACCATAATTCCGCTTTCATTCAGACCATATTAATTATTAACAACAAGTTGACCAATATTTGTATCACCCTGGATTTGGTCAACCACACGTGGTTTGAGGTCATTTTTTTAAATAATTGGTTTCGTTCCAACAACGAACGTGCTGCTTATATCAGCTATTTTCATTTTTTAAAAGACAATTTGGTATGAGTTATGAGTTTGATATAACGAAGCCGCCTGTTGATTTAAAAACACATGGTAGCCATATGGCAAATAACTACAGTAGGTTATTTTCAAAACATTATATTTTTTCCCCTTTTTGATTTTGAGAATGTACACATAATTCTCATATGTGAAATTATTGTGTCCATGCATGTATAGTTGTATTCAACAATATTAATGATGATAGAAAACGTTTAAAAGTGGGGCAATATTATTGCTTTCATATTATAGGCAATTTAAATTCCTCTAATTTCAGTGGGATCGATTCAATTCGGTAATATATTATACACTTTTTAGGCCAACTGTTCAGTCTCCTGCTCATGGAGAAAATGTGTTAAAATAATCAAACAATAACAACAGCCATGAAGGCAAATTCTTCCCATCACTTCCGGTTTGATGACACAATATTGAAGTTATCTAGTAACTCTGTTAACTTGTGCTAAAACTGACAAGTGTATGTTGGTAAAATGTGTATTTATGTGATCTGATATGTGCACTGAGTAGTGTGTAAAAATTATGTGGTAAATTAATTTCATATGACCAAGTAATGAGCGAACATGCAAAGTGATGATATTCGCTAACTCATTGCACATACTTTTTAAACAGTTATAATTATCCACTAGATAATTATAAATCTGAACACTATACCATTGGCATTATAATTCTTTCCTGATATAAGGCACAAAGTGCCCCCTTTTGGGAACTGTGCCCCCCACCCCCTCCCTTACCACCCTCTTTGCACCCTATAATTGATATCACTTTATCGTAAATTCAACAAAGGAGCAAGAGTAAAAGTGAACAGACATAATAAGATGTAACATTACAGTAATAAAAGTAGCCCAGGACATGACGCATAACTGCCAATGCAGGGCATAAACATGAATACATGATACAGTACAATACATTACGTAATATTGATACTGACTTCACGACTTAATTGGGCCATACACAGAACTGGAAAATAGTAAAATAATTAGCAATCAATGTATTCTCACTTATTTTAAATTTATGTTTCAATCAGTGTACATGGATTGAATATGAAATAAATAAAAACCATCAGAGGAATATCAAATGAACCAAATTGCAGAAAACATCGCTTTATAAACAACAACAACATGTAACTATATTCGATATACATTTATTATTTTCTGTACAAAGCATTGACTTTCCGTACACACCCACTTCCGATACCAGTTTGCTTCATTTTTTCTTTCTTTCGAAACCCCATTTATGTCCTTGGGCATTTTCATTGAGTGGTTTTGGCCACATAAAGATTCCATTCTTTATGCTCTATTTTGATACGGTATTTTAGAAATGTTGCGGGAAAGACGCGGTTGCTATTGAAAATGTCAACGCTTAAAAGAAAAATGGATATTGGATTTTGATTGTTGCATTGTATAATACGCCGTAAGGAAAATGTTATAATGAAGACTGAAACTGATGTGTGTTACTCCTGCCTTGTTATTTAATCCGCTGGTTCAAGGAATAAAACAAAGGGCATACCACGGAAAATTAATGCCAATGACCCGGTAGATTTATCTGAAATATTCGTTAATAATTGACTTATTCACAAGTTTAATGTATATATTTTAGAAGGAAGCTCTACATTATAAATGCCATAGCTAATTAAATAGCACTTCATAGTATTTTAGTTTATCCGATGTCGTAATTGATACATTGTGATGGGGAAATCATGGTCACTCCGATCACTCCACTTGCACCGAAAGTAATGCATAACTGAACAAAAGAACAAACGATTCTCGTGTGATTAATATAGAAAGTGTGATAGAAAGTATACTACAGAGTGGTTTTTGTTTATTATAAAAATTATTATGACGCAATATAATTACAGCGAAATGTATACGTGTTCCCAAATTATAACAACAATTAACCTCAACTATAGTTAATATCGTTATTATCAATTATAAATATGAACATGCAAGTTAAAGAGTTGTTGATGGTCATAACTGCTTATAAAAGAGTTATAATTATAAACAGGAAAAGTTAAAGATAATGCTTTGGTAATCCCTTTAATCATCAATCATTATAACACAAACAAATCAATGATGTAAATCGGTCTAGCTATATTTTCTATAAACTGTATGGCTGGTACAGCTAGAAATTATATTTATATTAACACACTCGTGTAAACATGGCAACGTCATATTTGCATACATATGTCTTTAAATACGTAAGAACCCACGCATACAAAATAGCAACAATAACAATAACAACAACAACAACAACAACAGCAACATCAACAACAACAACAACAACAACAACACAACTCGAAATGATAGAAGCAATAACTATTTTCTAATTTCTTTCAGAACTTAACATTCCTGCATGTATATTATAATGATTGTATAACATTCACAATGATTAATGGAATGAAATAAAGTTATCTATATTAATGTATACTGCACGTTTCGAAAGACAGTTTCATGACTTTCCAGTGTATATAGTGACTCAATTTTCAGGAATGTTAATAACGGAGAGCATAATGGTCCGATTGGGTGGGTACCTTGTGAATGTAAAATAGTGTAGGCTGTAATAATGGTTTAAACTAGTAGATAATTATTTTCATGATATTGATATCACCCATTCTTTAGTCGTGAGTCATTGAATAATAATAATAATAGTAATATACATTTATATAGCGCATAATAGTAAAATTACTCTCTATGCGCTTTACAATACTAAATTAAATAAACAAAATATATTACAACCTACAAAAACAACGTACACACAAAAATTATACAATTAAAGAAAAGATAAATATTATTACAGTGCAGCCTATTTAAACAAAAAGATGGGTCTTTAATGACTTCATAAACGAATCTGTGTTTTTAATGTCTCTTAAATGTTGGGGGAGCTCATTCCATAACCTGGGTGCTACTGTTGCAAATGCACGATCCCCGTATGTATGTGTTTGTGTTTTAGGGACTATCAAGAGATTTTTATTGACGGAACGGAGACTTCTCATTGGTTTGTATATTTTTAATAAATCGGCCAAGTAAGTTGGTGCATTGTTTACTAACACTTTATGGCACAAAAGAATTATTTTATAAATATTCCTTTTTTCCACTGGTAACCAATGCAAGCAGGTCAACATAGGCGTTACAGGATCTCTGCGTTTGGCTCGCATAATCAGTCTTGCAGCGCTGTTTTGCACTACTTGTAACTTAGACATGTCTTTTTGAGAGACACCAAACAAAAGGCCATTGCAAGAATCAATTCGAGAGGAAACAAATGCATGAATCAATTTTTCTGTTATTATTGGACTTAAAAACGCGCGCAATTGAGCCACTCTTTTTAAGGCAGACATAGCTGCACAACATTTAATTTGAACATGATCTCTAAGTATCAAGTGTTGATCCATAACAACGCCCAGGTTTCGTGCCTTAGATGTTTCACATTGAATGCCACTTTCGTTGTGTTGTTGGTACCTTATGAACATAATATAGTTTATGTTACTGCATGCTGCTGTTGCTATATCATCACTCTTATATCACGCTAGTTTTTCGTGTAGTCCATACGCGTACGAGGGTTGGGGGGGGGGGGGGGGGGGGGCAAACTAGGGGGCTGCAATATTCGGACTAAACCATCAAAACATATCATTTCCGGGCATCAACTCACGAGAACATGGTGAAGAAGACCTCCCATTTTTTCGCTTGTCAGTTGAAAATGGACAGGATATTCGGGCAAAATACATTAACCCCCTGAACAAAATGTGCCTTCACGTTCCTGAGCTGGACTAGATGTTTAACGATCCTGTCCATCTTTTGCAAGCCAATTTTCAAAAGTTCAGAGATTAGTGTCTTATATATGAAATAAATTGATCTATATATAGGGTATATAGTAGTCGCAGAAGACAACAATTATTATTAGTATGTGTTCTTAATACTGTCAAACAGCGCATAACGTGACAACCATTAATGCCAACAACACAGCTATATTATCTAGACATAACGATCATAGAACCACAGTAATTGTATGCCTGGAACCTACATCAACTTGACGTTCCCGTAATTGAATTCCCGCCAGAGGAGCGCGTATCCTATCCACTTCCGTATTGAATCAGTGGGAGGAAGGGGCATTTTCTACATTAAAGGGGAATGCAACGATGGAATTTTCGCTTACTGTAACTGATAAGAGCATAATTCTTGTCACTTCTAGGCCCCGTTGCAGAAAGAGATCTATACAATCGAGTGTAAGATTGATTGTAAGTCAGATCGGGTGTTCTAAATGCGCAAATCTGATTGGTTGAAACGCGCAAATTTTCGGACTTACAATTAATTGCAACTTACAATCGATTGTATCTCTTTCTGCAACGGGGTCCCATGACCTATATTTCCTCATGGGTAGAACTAATAATGGAAATAATCAATGTTTTTAAAACCACTACCAAGTGTTTTGACTAACCACTGGAGGCTGCCATGTTTTTTTTTACTGTACCGCATGAAACGTCATCCGAGCATTGTGCACACATTAGGTAGTGGACATAATTATACAATTACTAAATACATTTGTTATCAACCATTCATCACTTTTTGCACATGTCAACATAGTTACTAGATCCCTTTAATAATAGCAGCTGAATCCATGTCATTAGTCCTGATTAAAGGGATAGTTGAGTTTTGGTATAGAGGGCGCTACACAATTTTTTATAATGAGATAATGATAAACTGAGTGTCAAATTCGAAAGAGCATACAATTTAAAGCTTGTAATGCTAACAAGCTCCCCAAAGTAAACTGACACGTTTTGTGATAAGAACAAATACAATGCATGCTGAAATTAATGTCTAATGCTGCATAATAAAATATTCTGCTATAGGTTCATGGCGATTACAATTACTATTTCAATTACAAATGATACCACGGAGATCCCAGGAACTACTACAATATTGCTTTACACATCCTTGCATTAATCTGATAATGGGGAACAGGTTTCCCACAAAATAATTGCACTTAAATGGCGTCTTTTTGATCGTCGAGTTGAATTAAAGTTAATGATAATGCACGAGCATTAGGCAGGGGCGTATGTACCTACAGGGGAAAGGGGGGCTGTGCCCCCACAAATGTTCTGTGCCCCCAGATGCCCCCACCAAAAAATCTTACTTGCAAGAATCAGCAAAAGAACATGTTTTAAAAGGTTAAATACATTTTTTCGACCCAAAAAATATAATTTGTATAAGGTAAACATTATAATTTTCTGCCTATCATGTTATTTATAGGTTCAATATCATATTTTTGCCATCTACAATAGTGAAGACTCCCCCCCCCCCCCCTTCCCCTTGTCAAGTGAAATCGTGTGACCCCTCATGAAAATGTAATGCCCCCGGTGCCCCCCCCCCCCCCCCCCCCCCCCCCCACTGAAAAATTCCTAGCTACGCTACCGTCACTGGGACTGGGCATGCTCACATTCTGACTTTACTGATTTCAGTTTGTCTCATGTGTATGTGTATAACCCTAACCATAACCCGAACCCTTACCCTAGCCGGTATCACTTCAAGCTCTGCTTACGATATTGATCTTCTTCATTCTCCCCATTCCTTTCTTTTCAAATTCGTATACGAAATATTTTGTCTAATCTTTATTTTGATTACCTATATTATATTACTTGTGAATTATTACTTTTATTACTATTTATTATTGTACTACGAAAATGTATTCATTGTTATTTTTTGTTATTGTCAATATGGAAAATGCAGCAATAAAAAACTGAAACTGAAACTGAAACTAAAACATACCAATTTATTTTGTGAAATATGTTTGCATTTGTGAAACTTACGTAAACAAAATAAACTCATTTCCGACGATTTACTCCAAACTTTAACACTGTCCAATATATGGAACTGAATATGAGCATTGCACTTACTAGTAATACTTTGTTTTGTTAACGTGACAACTATTATTTTGTTGTTCGCAACATATTGTTATGTACAACCATGGGTGATTGGTTTGTTATGAACAATAAGTCATATGCAATTCAAAATACCAAGTTGTATGAAATACATCTGAATAATAGAAGGGGAAACGATAAAGGAACAATGGCTGGATAGCCCATATTCAGCCGCACCGTTGCGATGTAGCTAGCCTTCCAAGACTTTCATGACGAGACATTATAATAATATAGTAATAATAAGTTAATTTTAAATTTCAATTAAAAATTTTATTTTCGTTTCCTACAAAATAAACATTATTACAATTACAATCATTTACAAATGCTCCACAGTTAAATTTATGAAAAGTGAATGAAAACATATATATGAGCCGGAGTTGCATTTGTAAAGTGGAGAAAGAGAATCGAAATGTAATAATGCAATTGCAATGACTACTAGTCCATGTTAGTGTTGACGTAGAGCAAACCGTGAAGGATACCACCAACCCATTCAAACGTTTAGCACAATAGAATGAATAATTCCTTTGTTATGTACGGTCTATATTGAAATGGGTCGGACCATTTTGCATATTTGTTGTTGTTGTACTTTTCAAATTCTATTTTAGCTAGTCAATATTGTGTTGCCTTTGATTTGGCATCAGATAAAAAACAGTGGCCTGTCTTGCGTAAGCTGAGCAAACAGAACACGACATCCGTTTTGTGCACCTGAATGCTATGTTTTTATTGGGGAAAGACTAAAGAGTGACAAAATATACATTGACTTCAAGGGTACCGTGACTATTATAAAGAATCATTCATGCAATTATTTTGGTTTATTTCGGAAGTGCTTGTGGATAAAACTCACCTTGAAATAAACTGCATATTTAGCGTGAAGCTCCATGTTCTGACTATACTCGATAATAAATCGTATGCAAATCGTTCACATAAAGGCTTTCACCTCCTACCGGTCCCCATTTATACACCTGGGTAGAGAGCAGCAATAGTGGATGAATTGTCTTGCCGAAGGACAAACGCGGTGGGCAGGGTTCGAACCCGGGATCTCACGATTGGAAAGCGCGCGCTCTACCAATGTTGCCACACCACATCCACATGCACATCCACATCCACATGGTATCCTCATGGTATGTTTTGATTTTATTTGTTCAGGCAAAGGGAAGTTAGGGAAATATATGATAGGGAAATATATGATTGCGCAATATTATAGCCCTACTCATCGTCATAATGCTATTTGGATCGTTACATAAATTAACGCCCATTCTAGGTATTTTGTAATACGAAATTTATTTTACAATATAATGATATCAAGCCTGTAAGATTTGATGAACATTTTGTTCTTTCAAAAGATGTCAAAAGGATTTAGCAACATTGTCCAAATCCGCAAATCTTACTTATATAATCCTATGGTTCTCTCATAGTTTGTTGTATTTGAATTACCAATAGAAGCATGGAATGGGTTTTTGTTTTTCGAATTTCACTTTGGTTAACAGATATTTACGATTGAAGTGGAATATCATAACTGTGTACAAAGTCAGTGCAATGAGTTAGCGAATATGACTTTGCATTTTCGCTCATTACTTGGTCATATTATATCCATTTAACGCGAAATGTACAGACATATACTCATTGGACATATCAGATCACAACAATATACATGTTATCAACCATTCATCACTTTTTACACATATCAACAAAGTTATATATCTCTTTAAGTCTGAGAATTTGAGATTTAGATCAGACTGTATTATTTTCTGACTGAATACAATAACGATTAATTTCGATCCGGGTGTAATATGATATGTTTATTTAATCTCGACAATTTGTGTCACTTGCTGATTAACCATATTCTAAATAGCAATGAAAGAACTAACTTAGGTATAGGAGTGATATTGCTATCATTGCTACAATACATATATATTATAACTACTGTAAATAACGACAGTACCATTTGGACACATCTTGAAGGAATTTTCTCAAAACAATTTCGAAGGTATCGGCGGTGAGCGTCAAGGGGCATGGAATTACTATGACTGTAATAACATATATGATTATTTCATGAACTGTAAGTACTGAACGGGCTAAGCATTATTATTACGTCTGTTCCGAGAGTGTATGTATGGGCATGATGGAGAGGCGATTAAGTTTTTTTCCACAGTGGAGTAGCGTGGTTGGATTGATTAGGGGGGGGGGGGCACGGGAATTTGAGGGGGACACATCACTCTATGTATTTCTTCGTTTTTTTAAAGGAGTTTTCTATTATGATTGTATTTAACTATTGGGGTCGGGGGCACGTGCCCCCAAGCCCCCCCCCCCCCCTCCCCCACCCGGCGCTACGCCATCGTTCTGCGGTGTCAAATCTGATTCGAGGTATCCTGCCTTGGTGTCTCGAGTGGATTAAAAGCAGCCTAGCGGGGATCCGATTTGTTGCGCTGTCGCCGAGAGAAAATTGGAACTTGAGACTAATAATCGGGCTCACTTACTAGTACACCAAGGAAGTTCTAATACCTCCTCACTTACAACACTCTGAAAAACAAGGCCTCAATTTACTTTCACTCGTGTACGAATTCATAACAAGAATTAACTTCATTCAACCGAATGTTTTTTCCCAGTCAAATAAGGTTATCATTTCCAAGAAAAGGTCGATAGTACACTTTGCATGGTTAGCACAATGCAGGGCAAAGTCATTATAAAATAACACAAATGTGAATCTATAAATAACAATATCGTTTACAAATATAACATAAATCACATGTATGATAATTACGATTGATATAATATTATTGTTGGTAGAATAGACCAGCAATAGCAAAGCCATGCTATAGCCAATGCCAGTCTTGTCAAATTATCACAACAAGATTTCAAATATTGTTTTGGTTGTAATTTACAAGTTATTTACAATATTTTGAATACAGAAGTGATTATTCGAATAAAATTATATTTACAGGGTTTTATGCAGAACGATGGGGGATTATTACATTTGCGTATATGCTTTACTCACCATCCCAACTCTACAGTCGATAATCGATAATAATAATAATAATAATAATGTTTGCGATTTATATAGCGCCTAATATGATTGATAATCATCTCTACGCTATTTAAATTATTACCCCGGTCATCGGACACACACTGGCAATGTTTATTGCAAACATGTAGATAAACTTACAAGTATATAATGTAAATGAAAAAGAACAAAGAAAATCGGGTTTCTCTGGGATTCGAACCCGAGACCTCTGGATTGCTAGACAGGTGCTCTACCAACTGAGCTATATAAAGCCCTATAGTTCGGAGTTCGTCCCTGAAACCCTTATATTTCAATGATCGTGATAGTCATAAGGCTAAGCTCTAATAAACCTGACACAAACCCAAAAGATAAACAATATTATTACATAGAACGTATGGGTATATATTGGGACAATTACATGAAGGGTTTACAAATATCATATCTAGAGTCAGTTCTACAGGCTTGATTATTTGTCCTTTCCAAATATTCGCCAATACCAATGGACACGGCATGATTTGATTATAATAAAGATGTGCAGTGAGGAATCTGTGGAAATCCAACTTCATGTCTGTATGTCCTTGTTAAACAAAACATTATTAGTATAATGAGCCACATTATGCTTGCCTAAGTATCATAATTTGACAACAATTATGCTACCAATCACCCTTCCATGAAATGGCATAGTTTATATTTGTATAGAAGAACACATTTTTCATATTTTAATAATTATTTGAATAAATATGAAGTATAACTTTCGATTGTTTAAGGGTTAGAATGAGCCATTGTCGCATTGAACTAGGTTCATCCATCTGATGGTTCAAACATCGGGCGAAAGTTGGAAGGTCTAGGAGAAGGCTATTTACGCAGCCCTGGGAAATGGGAATATAATCATGATGAGAGAGATTAACACATGATGGATAAAACTTAATATGACTTGCGAGTAAAAACCCAGATACGAACTTTGAACTTCATTTGACTAAAAAGAAATATTTCTGACATACACTGTTGCACGAAACAAATAAATACCCGATGAAATACCGGGAGACTATTCCATCCAACCAATCAATATCTCTAATTGTATGAGCTTGTCACGATTCGGCCATATCCCACGTTTTCGTGCAACAGGGCACTGCCATGATGATGAGTGGTCGTATCGGCATTGTCAATCTGAAAAAGCGATTTTGGCGCGAAAATGCGTTGAGCAGACGTCAAAAGATGATGTGATTACTTTTGAAAGATGCCTTTTGATCAACCTATATCAATTGTATTCATAAGAAAAGTTGATGGTAGTGGAGTAACTTTGTTGACACGTGCAAAAACTGGCAAATGGTTGATAAAAATAATGTGTATTTATGTGGTCCAATAGGTCCACTGAGTGATGTGTATAAATTCCTCGGTAAAAGAATGTCATAACTGAATTATTAGGAATGAGCGAAAATGCAAAGTGATATTCGCTAACTCATTGCACTGACTTTGTACACAATTATAATTATCCAGTAGATAATTATAAATCTGAACACTTCAATCATACGTATCTTTATAACGGAAGAGAAATTTGGAAAACCGAAAGCTGTTCCATGCTTCTCATTGAAAATACGAATACAGTGAGGTATAATTATGAGAACCGCTTGTCAAAGAATTCCAAGTAAGTTTTTAGGATTTTGACAATGTTACTAGATCCTTAATAAAGTTAGTCATGAACGTGATAATACAGATTGTTAACCACACTAAGTGTGATAAACAATCTATATGAGTGCGTTTAAATACACTTTTCGATCTCAGAATCGAATCATCATTCAAACGTGTTTAAAACAGTCTAATACAATTCCACTTTATAATAAAGATTAAGCCAGAAACACACTTGAAAACGCAAATTCTGTACGAGACAAGTTGTATATATAAATGCTCTTGATGTTCACTACTAGCATCCACGCCTAAACAAAATAATGCAGCGGACTTGTTTGACACCATTCTATGTCCTTGAAAACCAATAGCCATCACCTCTGCAACCTTTTACCTTGTTATATTTTGCACCCTCTATGCAGTACCATCGATAAAACGCCGTTAAAAATTACAATCAAAATTAAAATATCGCAATATATGAGTCATGTGCATGAAATATAGCGTATTATCTACCATGTCTACATGGACCTATATTATACTACTCTATCAATCGATATGAAATTAAATGCTTTTTGCAACATCAATACGTGATGTAGCGTACCCTTTCATCGATATCGATTCTTTTTAAATTGACTTCCAATCTAGTCGTACCCAAAAATGATACTGTATTCTGTTTTATGATTGTATTAAGTTGACGAAATTGTACATTTTCAAAGTGACTTTCAGACAAAATGGCATACAATATACAGAGCATCGTGTAAAGGAGTTGTAATTAAACTTATCGAGTAATCGTTTTTTTTCTTCTTGGGGTGGGGGGGGGGGGGGGGGGGGGGTTGCAGCCTTAAAGCTCCTCACCTCCTACGCCTTTGATCCTAATATTAATCCGGGTCCTATTCTGTATATGAAATTACATATAAATGGTGATTGATTTCCACATTTTGTAATTGCTTTCACAACGGGTTTTGCAAGATCTGGCTAGATAGGCCCTATTGGAATATTCAAACGTGATCCACGAAGTTAATCTACGCGTATACATGGTATAAGGGTATTTATATAGAAAACACAGTAACTGTTGCATTATATTGTAACTTTCCTTAATTACTCTTTATCTATTTTCATTCGTTCAATGTGTGAATAAAAACTAAATTTCAGTGAAAACAAAAGAGATTGGAAATAGACTTGATTATTTTTGAATGCCAGACAAGTACCCTAATATAAGCATGCTAAGTGCGCCAGATGAATCACAGACATGGCATAAGTTTAAAGGGATCTAGTAACTTTGTTGACATGTGCAAAAAGTGATGAAGGGTTGATGCAATGTATATTGTTGTTATCTCATATGTCCACAGGGTATTGTGTGAAAATGTCAAGTCAAATGGACATTGCATGGCCAAGTAATGAGCGAAAATGCAAAGTGATAATTCACTAACTCACTGCACTCACTTTGTACACGGTAAGAAAAACTCCGGGGAGTTTTCTTATCTGAATACTTCAATCGTACATATCTTTGTAACGAAAGGGAAATTTGAAAAACCAAAACCGGTCCCATGATTGTATTGTTAATACGAATAGAACAGGGTATGATGGAACCGCTAGAATTAAAATTTTATTTTGAGGATTTGGACAATGTTACTAAGTCCCTTTAAATTGTGTTGTTCTCTGTATTTTCACTGACAAGTGAGAGACATAGTTTGATTTATATAATTGTTCGCTTACAGCTAATTTGGCTAAATTGGGACAACGTTTGCGGATAACATAATTATCACAAGTAATTGATTAATAAGGGACGAGTTGGTAAATTTAAAAATTAGAAATATAAGCCGGAATGTCCATGCGCCCCGCTGAGATTGGGCCACTAAGTACCTTTGGTTATATAGTTATTTCGAACAAAATTTTTGCTTCAGTATGCTATTTTTTTCAATGCTTTTTTTAATTTTTGTTTTACTATTGATACATTTACAGATAAGTTTAGAAATTGTTGTCATTGTAGATGATAAAAGTGCACATAAAGAAAACAAACAACCAACTTGGGCGTTTCCCGAAGCTGTCGCCTGACATGCCTGATGTGCTCAAAGACATATACCAGTATACGGACAATTAAAAAAAAGGGATTAACAATAAAACAAAATATATTTATTGTTTTCAGCTGGCACGCTAACTGTGATTAAAGCAGAGTTTCAAACACACGGAACAGTTCGCCGGGAAATAACCCCAAACGCTTGCGTATCCGCATATTTACAGCACGTGCAAAGCAGCGCCCCATGGACTGATCATGCGTGTAAGCCACAGAGGAAGCGAATATTTCATCAAAAGTGTCCCTCATAAAAAAGACAAGATGAATCCACATTATTGTTGTTGTTGTTGTTGTTGTTTTTTGTTTTATCTAGTTTTAAAAATAGTTTGTTTTGCGACGAAATAAAAACATTTATAAAAATATAGGTTTAAATTAAATGTTATAATGTTTTATTGAAAAAGCCATTTTACATGATTGACAACGGCTGCAGTGCGTTGGCGTGATATTAGTCAAGACTAGGCAAACACTAATCGCAGTGATTAATGTTTGTAATTACACTGACGTCAACATACGCATTACCGTTTTCATAAATCCCTAAATTAAGTACACTCCCTGGATTATCTTTAAAGAGTTTGGTTTAAAAGGATCTACATTCTCCAAATCAACAAAAATTACTTAGAACTCCAGGAGTTTTAAAAATAAAATCATTTTTGTGGATTTGGAGAATGTAGATCCTTTTAAAGGTGAATGACAGTAGTGGGAAACGCCCACCCCCTAAAAATGAAATGTACGCTCTTATTACCAACCATGTGAAAGAATATAGTTTTACTAATATGGGATTTTATACAAATTTGGCCAAGAAACCGCCTACTAATTGATATATTTGCAAAATTATAAATTGATCTGTTGCGGATAACTATCGCCAACGCGGAATCGCGCATACGCTACGTGCAATTTGACCACTTGCGTTCGCTATACGGGCTTGTCCCCAGCTTGTCGATATCTCCAGTCCAGCGCTAGCGGCGCGGACAGGTGCGAACGGGCGTTGGATTTATACATTTCTCGGGCGGGTATTGGATTTCTCCCGATATTTCTGCATTTAACGCATCGTTAGGTTCGGATTTTACCACACAAGCCCTTTTTAGATACTTATTCAACAATATTGATCAATTATAAATGTTTTCTGTAACTTTCCCAATACTGTTATTCATCTTTAAAGGGATAGTTGAGCAGTTTTGTAAAGAGAGTACAGTTTTGGTTAAACTGAATTTTAGTACCCCAAACCTGCACCATTACATTACAAACTAATAGTTATAACTCCACCATGCTCGAAATTAATACAAAATTACAAACGACTAAGTAAAAAGCCTGTTATCATTCGAAAAGAGCCGTTAAAACTCAAGAGGGCGCTCTCTAACAACTCATTGGTTTAAACCATTTTAAATAAAATTTTGTGCATGTGATGTTTTGTTGAAATACTGATTAGATAGAGAGATAATCAACAACTATTTAAAAACCTCTTTTGTATATTTTTGAAAGGAGGAAGCAGTTCAAAATCATCGAATAATTGTGGGGCACCACAAATATTACAAATGGTTATGTTCATGGATATCAATTTTCAGCCGTTTCTGAACCGATTTTGATCAAATAAAGTTTATTCTGTCATTAAAGTTGTATGCTCTTTCAAATTTGACACTTTTGTGTAGCGCCCTCTATACCAAAACTCAACTATCCCTTTACCTTATAGTTGACATGTGCAAACACTAAAGAAGGGATACTTCAGATACTTATTCAACAATATTGATCAATTATAAATGTATTCTGTAACTTTCCCAAAACTGTTATTCATCTTTAAACCAAACTCTCATATACCTTGTTGTATTCGTATAACCAATAGAGGCATGGAAGAGGTTTTTTTAAATCGAATTTCCCTTTCGTTAAAAAGATATTTACGATGGAAGTGTTAAAGGATTTGTAATTATCCACTGGAAAGTGTCAATACTGTATATACAAAGTCAGTGCAATGAGTTAGCGAATATCACTTTGCATTTTTGCTTATTACTCGGCCATATAACACCCATTTAACGTGAAATTCTCACACATTGCTTAGTGGACATAATCATTATCAGATCACAAACATTTCACATTTTATCAACCATTTGGGCACTTTTTGCACCTGTCAACAAAGTAACTAGATCCCTTTAAGTTGTTGAATTATACGTTTAACTAAGTTAGCCGTGATCTCCACCACGGTGGAAATCAACTCAACCATTTTAATAGCTTTCGTCAACATTCCATACCCTGTTAACTGCCCCCCCCCCCCCCCTCCCCCGAGACCTAGTGGTATTATAGAGATAATCTCCTCCGGTTACACGCAGTAAACCGATAAGAACGGTGTAAACGGTGATAAAATTCTACTAGAGGCACGAATCTCTCAACCTCTCCTCTGGCCTGAGAAGCGGTTATTTTCTAACTTGGGTGAAACGTAATGTGCAGCACATGATGGATATGATAACTATACAGGCCCGTAGCCAGGATTTGTCATGGGGGGTGCGTAATTTACAAAAACAGGACCGGGGGGGGGGGGGGGGGGGCGTCCGTCGCCAAAAATTCGCGGCCGAGTCCGAGGCCGAGACCAATGGCAATGCATGGTTAGGTTGTTGACCATTGGTTTAGATGGTCGAGACCGATAAAAAGTGGACCCGTGACCGGCAAAAAGTGGACCTTTCTGGGGGGGGGGGGGGGGGGGGGTGCGTATGCCAACGCACCCCCCCCCCCCCCCCCCCAGAAAGGTCCACTTGCTTCTATTGGTATTACGACTACACAAATGTACGTGAGTAAGTAAGTTTTGTGGATTTATACATTGTTACCTGCATGATGTAATCATAGAAAATGCTAAAGAACTACTCCTTTTTGGTTTTGTACATTTAAGTAAGTCTCGCTTTTCAACGAGTGATATTTTACAAATTCACAATGAAGCGCAATTACAGTGTAATTACAATCTGAAAGCTCATTTAACTTTTCATTTAAATATGCACTTAAAGTCTATGATTTAATTGCACGCTGATTGAGTGGAAAATCGGTATTCTGAAAGCTCAATCAGCGTTCAATTAACTTCTGCGCGACTATCTTAAGCTCCTCCCACCTCATTAATATTCCATCCAATCAAATAGGCTGTTACAAGATTTTTACGCGCACTAACGCGCATGTGACCTCCTTCTTGGCATGGCCCTCTGCTCTAATCTCTACGACAGGCCTGGTGACATGAGAAATAAAACATTGAACATTGAACATTGAACATTGAACATCTAGCGTTGAAAATCACTCCTTATTTGTTTTCACTGTCTGTGATAATTCTGAAATAAATTGTAACTATATCATATAATGCCTGCATAGTCATTGTATCACACCTTTGATTGAAAGAAATATTACTTTGTAAATATTGTGTAATTTGTAGCTATGTTATTTTATTCAACGAGACATTTCCTGTAAGTCAATATCTTCAATACCCCTGACTAGGATGAAAAGGTATTAATAACAAATCATTTCATTTTAATGTTAATTGCAGCAATATGAAATCAATCGACATGTCGGTTACAATAGGACATTAAATTTTAATGATGAACATTTGCATATTTCTGTTACTGAAATTAAACTTAATTAATTTGGATAAGATACATCCTTCAACATTTTTGTCTTCCTCCAAAATAAGTGGTTATAACTTCAATTTATGAAACCATGCACCCTAGGCCATGATGATGAAATCATCAGATTTTAACTTTACGCTGTTTTTATAAAGGATACATTTAATATAAAAAGTGAATATTGTTTGCAAGTTTTGATATTTATATCATTCAAATACCTCCAATATTTGTCTGATTTTATTTGTGAATTAAAAGTCCATCTAATAGATGCAACGTGTATAACATAAAAGGTTATGATGATTTAGTTATCCCTAGAAGCAAATAATCTTTACTAATATCATTTTAGCATAATTTTCTTTCTTTTATAAAATAAAATACTTATGTTGTTATTATTGCTGTAATCAGATAATATTTGACATAATCACAAAGTATATGGTATCTCTATACATTCTTGAATAATGTGAGGGACATGAAATATAAACCGTTATGAAATAGAAGCATACACACTGATGCATTGTAATGGAAAGAAGATAATGTTACCATTATTCACCATCATTATGCTTGTTCAAAAGTAGACTTTTAAACAATATTATGTGAATCTTTGTTGTCTAATGCAATATCCTATCTCTGTGATAGCGATTCGATATGCGTCATTATGTGCGAGAAAACCCCAGCCATGCTGGGATGTGAACTCGTGGTTCAAATTTACTCTCTCCCGGTGCTAGTTATGACTTATGAGAGGTATTAGGTCTTTTAACTTTTTCATTAACTTTAGACTTAAATGACCGCTAATTAAGCTTTCAGAATACCAATTTGCAATTAAATTGCGCGTAATAAGATGTGCGCAGATTACACAACTGCGCGTAATGATTTCCCGCCAAACGCTTGTTACCATGGTAGTTAAATGATTGAGAAGTTAATTTGGCTTTCAGAATACGAAAACGCTGAGTGAACGCTGATTGAGTGCTAATTTGCTTTCAGAATACCGCCCCTGCTAATTTATTATTGATTAACACAATAAACGACTGTAAATTTAACGCATTGCACACGGGAATTTAGTGGGTACTATGTTAACTCTATGTCTCTATATAATTATTATGAAGGTTGCAAAATCTAGTAGGAAATTGGTTCATATTGAAAGTAATATAGACGAAAGTTTATCGTACATCAAGCTCAGACGCCCTTGAAACCCAATTTAAAAAAACGCTGAGGTGAAATGTCAATGTAGTGCTGCATTGTGAAATGAAATTGATTTATTGTCAATAATAATCAGTTTAATATTTACAATTTGCAATTTACAATAGTCATAGTACAGATTAATGAAACATCTTGAATTAACAATACAGTAAAACGAATTGTCAAAAGGGGCTAACAAAATAGCACAGTGCTAATCGAGGTTAGTCCCAAAAATAGTGAATTACACAAACAAAATACATTTCAGCTGAACTAACTTATTTACACTATATATACATACATTGAATTTGTATAAACTAAAAAAGATGATTAATATATATACATACTTATTTATATATACAATATTTATAATAATAATAGATAGGCAGATGAATAAATAAATGTACATTTATTTAATTATACTCGCTACAAATATACTGTTTTAGTGCTTGGCAAAAGCTTTTCCGTCTATTATTTTCTCTTAAATTAATCGGTAGTTGGTTCCACAAATGTGGTCCTGAATATGACATAGATTGTTTTCCAACGTTTGTTTTAATTTTGATAACGTTTATATTACATTTCCTTTTATTCTGCGTTTCATACGGATGATCAATACATGAGAAGTAATCAATGAATCTATGATGTAGATTATTATTTATCAAATCATGCATGAATACGCAAATCATATAACGGTATTGCTTAAAAATGTCTAACAGTTTTAATTCAAGAAATAGTGGACATGATGGATGTCTATAATCTTTAAACGCTAAGACCCGTGCGATTCGTTTCTGAAGAAGCAACACAGAATTCAAATTTGTTTTATTTGCTGCACCCCAAACCTCTAGACCATACGTTACATGTGGAAGAATGAATGCATTATAAAGCATAACCAAACATTTTCTCGAAACAAAATGTCTTATTCTATATAAAATTCCTATTTTTTTACTGAATGTATTGCACACATTATTTACATGTCTCTTCCAAGTTAAATTTTTATCAATAATGATGCCAAGAAACGATGTTGAATCCACAGATTCTAGAATGTTTTCATTGATTAACAGCTGACCCGATATTACGAAATGTCTTCGTTTATTTTGAAATAGAATATATTTAGTTTTGTTCACATTGATTGTCAATTTATTGGCATTGCACCATTTAATAATATCCTTCATATTCATGCACACTTCTGTCAAATCAACGTGTCTTTCATCTGGATTAAACGTATGGAATAAATTAGAGTCATCTGCAAATTAATAATCTAAAATTAAAATATTTTGACGAGTTAGGCAAATCATTAATATATATATATAAGAAATAGAGTCGGTCCCAGAACAGACCCCTGAGGAACACCGCATGACAGTGATTCATTGACAGACTGTGCACCATCAACAAACTGGGGGGGTATTCTGAAACTCATTTAACTTTTCATTTAAATATGCACTTAAGTCCATGATTTAATTGCACTCTGATTGGGTGGAAAATCGGTATTCTGAAAGCTCAATCAGCGTTCAATTAACTGTATATTTTTCAAATATTGTTCAACTTAATATTATGTGTAACAGATTCGGCAATTCAGTTTTGCATATATACATTGGCGATTAATAATACAGTATAACATATAATTATGTTGCTTGTCATTAACATGATTTTAAATGTTGTCCCCGTACGCGTCACTTCAATGCGTTTCAATGAGTTCCATGGGCGTCGATCACGGGGGGATTGGGGGAAATATCCCACCCCCCAATATTTTCAGGTGGGGGATGGCCTGAATTATTACCCCCCCCCCCCCCCCCCCAATATTTTTGGTTCCGAAATATAAAATAACATTAAAATGAAGGGACATTACCACTTCTTATTCATTAAGTGACAGTTATATAATAGTCTTCTATGTAGTTAAACCACATCTTGAGAGTGCTAAACTGTCCAAATTCAAAATCTTCCGGGGGCTGCGCCCCCTGGGCCCACGTTAAGGCCATCTAACCCAGTCCCTGTACACACTTATTCAGGATTTCTCGCTATGCCCATTAAATTGAGCTATGAATATAAATGACTTATTATTTAATAGCTATTCTATTTTACCTATTTAATAAAGAACAACGTATTTAGTTCTGGATATCGTAAACCCCAAGGCCTTACAATGTGGGTGTCTTGGGGGCTCTGCCCTCTGGGCCCAGGCAGGGGATAAATAGCGGGTCCCTACTTCCCACACTTCCAATTGTGCAACATGCACATAATGTCCGTTGTTGACTTTAGGTGCCATTCGGTTAAAAACTATTTTGTGTATCCTACCCCCCCCCCCCCCCCACCCGCGTCTTAAAATAAAATCGCTTCGCTCCCTTTGCCGAAGATGGTTGAAATGACGTATCATCCCCCCCCCCCCCCCCCAATGGCGAGAAGAAATCGACGCCTATGATGTGTTCTTTGCCGAGTTTACTTGATGGACAGCTGTTTGAACCATTGCAGGGTTGTTTTGTACATCGCTTACATTCGCGTCAGGTCGTTCTATGCAGGTTTACTCGATGTGAAGCCGTTTGAACCATAGTAGGGTTGCCTTGTAAGCCGCTTACCTGCGCTTCAGGGCGTTCTATGCAGGTTTACTTGATGTGAAGCCGTTCAGTGAACCACTTCAGCGTCGCCTTGCACTCATCCCTAAATCGCACGTTAACGAAACTGTAGATGACGGGGTTGATGGCGTTGTTGACGTGCAGCATCCCAACAACGAGCATGAGCACGGTGTACCCGACCTCGGTGCTGTTGTACAGCGCCTCGATGTACTTCCACGGGATGCACTGAAACGTAAGGACAGGGATCCACGTCACGAAGTAGATGATGGTCACCAGGAAGATCATCTTGTTGGTCTTTCTCTTGATCTTCATCTGGTTAGTACGGTCCGCGTAGGACTGCTTATCCTCTGCTGCAGGCACAACTTCTATGGCCAAGGGGTGCTTAACAAGAGGTGGAGGCGGTGCCTTTTCCGAATCGTGTTCCCTGATGCTGGTAATGTTTACTCCTGACGTCGAAGGTACGTCTTCTAATAGATCTGCTCGAAGACCTTCCGGCATGACCATGATGACAGTCACTTCACCCAGGGGAGTTTCGTTCGTGGTTTTCGAGCCACTTGGTATTGGTGCTAATGAATGTCCAACAGCCATGCCACCTTTGTTATCCTGTTTGTTCTTCCTCTCATCCGTAGCCGCTCTGTTCACCCCGTCCTGTCCAGGAACAGTAGCACTACGCGGAATCCTTACTTCTTTCGAACCTATTGGACGCACTCTGCTGCTCAGTGAAAATATGGGCGTCGGGTTTTTCTTGAAGCGAGTTTTCGTCGGGTGCCTTGTTTCAGGTTGATTGTTCTGGATTCTATGTTTAGCGTCATTAGAGAGTGTACTTCCGGTGGTTCTGGCGGTGTTTGCCTGGCCACGCCAATTTTTTAATTTTTGAGCTTGCTTGCGCAGTGCTCGATAAATGCAGGAATACAGGGCTACTATATAAAAAAATGACACGATGTACATGGCAAGGTTCAGCCAACTGTACGCCACAATAACCTCTGCATAGTTGAGCGCGAAGAAACAGAAGGATTTCTCGCCGTAGAGCGATATTCCGGCGGAGAGGGGACCGATGGCGCACAGTATTAGGGACAGAAGCACGCAAGTCGCCATGGCAACCAGTGCGCGAGTAACGGTCATGTAACGCTTCAGCGGATGACAGACGGCGAAATAGCGGTCCAGGGTGATGCAGTTGGTGAGTAACATGGAGAGGGTGGAGCTGATCAGCAAGACGTAATTGGTGAACTTACAGAGCGCCGCGCTCGTGTACGAGGTGTACACAAAAGAGCGGTAGATCAGCAGCGGTAGGGAGAAGCAGACGCAGAGATCCGACACGGCAAGTCCGAGAATAAAGATGTCCGTCGTCACCTTCCGTCGCTTCCGCGTGTAGACGGCGATAACAAGAAGGTTTCCCGGGATTCCGACGGTCATGATGATGATACGGACAGCGACTACGACCACCATGTGGAGCTCCATGACGACCTTCGTGGGAATGACGACAATACCCGACTTAACCTGCATATAAACAGAGAAGAGAGTAATATATGACAAGAACAATGTAGCTTTAACATCAAACAATGTGAACATAATTAAGGTAAATGATTTTAGTGGAGGGACTACCATTTTACCAACTAATAAGTTGGTGACACTAATGCCCGGCGCAGACAGAGCCGACTCGACCCGGTCCGACTGGTTTTCAGCCTGATTAACTCAGTATGCGCTGCCTCAGGACTCTGGTTTTGCCAGTCAAGAGCCATTTGAAGGTCATTCGAGGCCGATTCAACATATTGGATCGGCTCCGACTGAGCGAAACTGACTCTGAAAACCAGTCGGATCGGGTCGAGTCGGCTCTGTCTGCGCCGGGCTTAACTTGTCCATGTGTTACGATGAACTACAATTCAACGATAGCAGCTCTTAAGGGCGGATTGTGTCAAAATGATAAATTGAGGAGTTCTAGCATGTATTCATCGCACCGAAATAACTCCTTGCCTTTCAATTTCGTGTTAAATTAGCCTAAGACATTAAAGCGATAGTACAGTTTTTGTTTAGAGGGCACTTCAAGAAATATTTGTGTTGTAATGAAAAAACTATAAGTGTGATAATGCACAAAGCACGTGATTTTACAGACAAAGTATACTTTGTTTGATCAAAATCGCTTCAGAAAACATTGAAGTATCCATAAATTTGACTTCGCATTTTCGAAAATATACCAAACAGGCTTTTAAATTGTTTTTAATGATCTCTCTATTGAATCATCAGGTTAACCAAACATCACTTTAACAATTTTTTATAAGAAATTGTTTTAAATAAAAAATTGTTGTAACTTTCTGAAAATTCAGAATTTAGAATTTTCTAAGACAGTCCTGAATCAGGACTGTCAGATGGGTGTCAGATACGGCTCTGATATCAACTCATTTCCACCCCCTTTTCTTATTGAGAGCAAATAACGAAAATTAAACTAGAGAAAAATGCCAGTGCCGTTTGTTCAAATACTTATGTTATGTATGTGGCCTCAAATTACATGGCTATGGGGCTTTGTTTTCTAAGTAAGATAAACTACTTTACGAGTTAGAAAGTGAATATGAGAACCAATGGTACATACCAATTCACTGACGTAGTAGTAGTGTAAACACGGCGCCGCTATTCTACTTTGTCAACTTTCTCCACTTTGGCAACGGGAATGAAATAAATCTAAAGGGTTGGTGACTTTGCTTGAAGTCTCAGCTGGTTTCTGAAAGAAGATTTCTAGAACCGCCTTCGTTCGATCGGGGAGAAATAATTAGCTGCTGATCCTAATCATCGTACAGCGCGACTGCTGAAAACTCTCCGTGATATAATCATTCTCCAATCTCCTCGTGAGATTATAATTATCTTATCGAAAGGCGCCGAATGAGCGGCGGGGATGGAGGGAGAGGAGAGCGTAAATTACCCCCTTAAAGATATGCTTGAGTAATGGTCGAGGTTTGTAAATTTGCAAAAAAAAACATGCTGTACAGCCTCGAATGTGAGAAAATATAGCTAAAATAGCAAATTAAAATGTTATAGTTTCACATTTCGGTCTACATATTAGTCAAAGTCGAAAATGGCTCACTGCATGTACAATGCCTCGACCGGCTGCGGCCGCGGCCTAACATCAACATAATTTTTAAAATCAGAATTTCACAAGAATGCGAAGACTCGGAGGAAAGTAATTCTTATTCAGATATCCTGACTAAGTTTACTCTATCATGGATTCAAATCAAAGCGAAAACCTCACAACTAAAGTTTCAGGAAGAACCAATACTGCACCGCACGTAATATACGTTTAAATGACGAAGGAATAAATACATCGTATATTTATGTTTCTCTGACGCCGCCCCCGTACGGTGTATTTCCCCTATTTACCCCTAGGCTGGTTTGTCATATCTCAAGGATATTGCTAATGTATATTTTGCCCACGAGGAGAATTATTATATGCATAATTATAATCATGATAACAAAATACCGTATATATTATACGAATTACATCAAATCTTTTCAAAATTAGTCGGGCGTGGTCTATATGAACCGAATAATATAGTTCGACATCAACATTAAATAGTATTGCCTTCGCTTTATAAAAGTGGCTCTTATTAGAACTACACGCTCAAGAAAGAATACCAACAGTCCTTTCCAGGACTACCACCAGTCACAAACAACATCGGAAAACCGTGCACGGTCTATGCTCGTTTTATAGAGCACGACTCTACTCAGAGAGTGTGGCGCTTAGGGGCCAATGAGCCGACGAATAGACTCCATTCTGTCGTTTTCAAAGATATTCGTTATTCCTTCTGTATCTTTCTCTCTTTTTTCCTTTCGTTCTTTACCGCGATTCCAACTTTAGTAACTCAATGATCTTTGTACCGTAACAGTATGATCCCCCAGGGGCATGCAGTGACCAAAACACGCGTAATAAAGTTAACCCGACCACTGCGGACAGGAACACTTCAATACGTACAAACACCCTTACCGCACTGCGCCACTCCAGTTCACACAGATCGAGGTCACAGGTATCACTGCATGACCGAACAGTGTACTGTGTGTGTCCACTGACCTCTACTGTGTGTGTGTGCATGTGGGCGACTGCTGCATACCGAAACGTTGCATAATGACAAGTCACAGTATCACTGCATGACCGAACATGACATGTGTGTGTCCACTGACCTCTACTGTGTGTGTGTGTCTTGCACTCATGCACACAGTAACGTCTTGCAAAGTGCTTGTGTACGTGTGCGACTAGACTGCTGTAAACCGAACTGGCATGGCATGCTAGCGCCTGTTTAGAACAACTAATACCAACGAAGTTTCTAAAAGTGACAGCTAATTACATATTCAGAGCCCAATATCTCAATTTGGCATGGCTCAATTCTCCCAATAAAAAGGCTGACTAAACTTCAATTATTCACTTCTCTGTATGAGAAGTTTAAAGGAAATTGATCCATGCCATTTTTGATAAGCTTCACATTTTGACAAAGGTTTCAATCTCACAGATTTTCTCCATTGGTTTAACACGGTGGACATCGCGGTGCGTGATGGGAACAATAAGTGTGTGGGCCGTTTTCGGCCTTTTTGAGCGTGCACGTTTTTCCGATGTTGTGTGTGACTGACCACAGTCCTTTTTAGGACTATTCTAGAAAGGATACCAACAGTCCTTTCCAGGACTACCACAGTCCTTGTTAGGACTATCCTAGAAAGAATACCAACAGTCCTAATTTCCAGGACACTCACAGTCCTTTTTATGACTACCCAAGAAAGAATACCAACAGTCCTTTCCAGGACACTCACAGTCCTTGTTAGGACTATACTAAAAAGAATACCAACAGTCCTTCTCAGGCGGGATTATCTCCGATCCCCCCTCCTAACATGGTGCAACCGCAAACCAATGTATTATTAAAGTGGATTTCGTTCCCCCTTTTCGAGAAAATGATATCAGTGGTCATGATATTACCTATAATAGTAAATTACAAGGCATTTGTTCCTAAAGTCTTCAAATTCAAAGATGAATTATACACATTCTAGTATCCCACAAATTTGTTGGGCAAGCGAATATTTTCTAGTTTGTGTTGTAGGGATTTTTCCAAAATTATATCTTCGAAAATATACTTTCATCATTTCATTGACAGGGGATGAAGATGACGACTTCTACTGCAAGGCTGACATCATCAACTGCACCCACTTCGGTCTCGACTACGTGTGCGAGGATGCGGGTGGGGGGTCGCTGGCACCCTGCAGCGTCAATGGCACAAAGGTATATTTTAATTGTTTTATTTTATGTCTCAAAATGTTAATATGTTACGTGTGACGTTATTTTGTTAAGATTTAAGTTATAAAGCTTACAGCAGCTAAGATATGTGTTCATCTTTAGAGTCATTGATCGCGTTTAGCTTTCAATTCCAGCGCAGTTTTCATCAGCAATTATTTGAATGGGTTGTCCACAACCAGCATATAACGCGATTTACTTTGATACCATATCAAATTTGGATGTAATTATCTTCTATTTATTAGCTTTATGAAGAAAACATTTTTTTAATGAAGAAACATGTTGTTTAATCTCATTTCCTTTACCCCAAACTAGGTGAAGTGCGCTTCTCCACCGGCCATACCTTTAGCCGATCCCACTCCTGCCACCGAGTTTCGTGTCCTGTCGTACAACGTCTATGAACTGCGCTTCCTCTACTGGCAGAACGGGCAACGTGAGCGCACGTGCCGCACGCTCCACACAGTCTTCGACATGCACCCAGATCTGGACGCCATCGTCTTCAACGAGGTCTTCATGGGCGGCTGCTTCGCGTCCTTCAACGATTCCGTCGGGACGAGCCAGCTCACCATACGCGACATCCTGGACCAACACGGCTTCCACTACTACACCGACACCGTCGGGGTCGGCTTCCTACAGTTCCCGCAGCTCGAAAACGGAGGTGCTTTTATCGCTTCGCGCTGGCCGATTGGAAAGAATGCATCCCACGTCTTTAATTCCACCGAGTTTTGGGAGTTCATGGCCAAAGGGGTGGTGTATGCCAAGATTGACAAGACCGTCGATGGCGTGAGCATGTCCTACAACGTGTTCGGGACCCACATGCAGGCATTCAGAACCGCGGAAGCCGACAACGTGCGCGTCGACCAGGCGGGAGAGATCCGCCGCTTTATGCAGATGCAGGGTATTGGCGAAGACAACCCCGTCATATACGCCGGTGACCTGAACGCAAGACTGAACACGACCAACGGCGACGACGTCATTCAAGCGCTAGACGCGACGCTCCCGCACAACGTTGGCAAACTCAACGTGACCTATGACCCTGCCAACAACGACAACTTCGATGAAAGTAACGGCACGAGCTGGTGGATCGATTATGTGCTATACAGCAACGCGCACGTCCGTCCGCTCGCGTCTTCCGTACAGGTCGTGCGTCCGCTCGCGGACCGACCCATCGAGATCTGCTCTCAGGGTGTCAGCCTCAACATGCAACCGCTTTACCCGGACTCGGAGAACTGCAGGGAGACCAAGAACATCTCGGATCTGTCTGACCACTATGGTGTCCTTGGAACCTTCCGCTACCCTTCACCAACTTCCGTCATCAGTACGCATGCGCCGTCCACAATCATGTCAACAGAGGGTTCATCAGGAGCCCGAATGCGTCTAAGCATTTGGATGATATGGATGATGTTCGTCATCAATCTTGTTTTTAATATGTAAATATCAATATCTAGAAGAGAAATGGAAGTGTTAGAGGTGTGAGTTGGGGTCTGTGGCTTCGTCGATCCTCTCCCAAAAGTTTGTTTTAATGGCAAAACCTCTTAATATTCGGACATTGAAGTAACAAAGAAATAATTGTTCTTCTTTATCGGTTGGTAATATAAAAGATCCTATCATTCAAATAAAAGATGCCTTCACCACGAGGAAAATGTTCAGTTTGCTTATAGAAAGAACGTTATTTAGATATAATTATGAAACATGTGAAAGAAGTTATGATATGTAAATAAAAGAAGGGAGACAAACTACATAGGCGCATTAATTTGTTTCTCTCTTCTTTTTTTTTTTTTTGGGGGGGGGGGATGGGCGTTTATCCTATAGTGAACATTATTGTGAACATTATTACAATTATTTTATGTGATGGACATTTTTCAGAAACTCAGACAACAGTATGGAATAGATTTAACAGTACTATTTATGAATGATTGTACAAGAACTATACTTATTTCCATCTATACATGTAACCCTTTATTGTAATCGTATCGTTTATCTTCTTTACGATGTTCATCTCTCTAGCTCGGGGCCGGGGGCCGAACTCGGAAAACTCGGGGAACATTAACTCGAGCGGGCTCGGCGTAACTTGTTTCTGTACAACTCTTATTAACTGCATTATTTTGGATGGGTTCAAAATATCGGTTGAATTTATCATACGGTGATTAGGTATTGATTTGTGGCGCTTTGCAGTTAATGTAATATTTCATGTCGAGCTCCGGTGGAGCTCGCCCAACTTGAGGGCATGTTCATCTCTGGAAGCCCCGTATATACCCAACTCTGCAAACATGTTAGAGGGACTCTACAATATATGACTCGTTCGATAATATAGTTTTGATGCATTAGATTCCCACGTGCCATTTACCGTTCTATTTTTTCTTTCACCCTAATCAATCATCTTAAAGGGATGCCTGTAAAGTGTCTAACTCCAAGAAAATTACTTGGAGCTTCCTCGTTTCTCTTCTACCGTGTTGTTTAGCTTATGGTAAGAGAAGAATAAAATAGGGTTAGATTTGTTCAAATGCCCCTTTAGTATGACGATATCTATCATTCAGGGTCATAAACCTCATAGACGTCATAGTAATTCGTTGTAAAAGCTGACGCATATTTTTACTTTTGTAACCAGGAAAGCAGTGTTCTTTTTCAATGAAACTTTCACACATCATTCAATCAACCATTCAATGATTTTGGTACAGGATTGAAGTCTCAAATGTCATTTTGGGCAATATCTGACACTTTACAGGTGCACCTTTAATAAACTATCAAAGGGAAATTCCGGGCGGAATTTAATGTATTGTACATTTAAATAAATAACCGGTGAAAATCTTATCAGAATCGGACGAGAAACAAGGGAGCTGTGCCTCATGAACATCATGTACATGTATAAGTGAGTGCTCCTTTCAAAATTGCTGTCAATCGTAACATCGATCATTTTACGAGCAACCCGCAATAAGTTGTTTACATGAAAATTCACTTGTTTCATTTGAGTTGCTAAGACCACTTTTATTTGCTAGTTTTCATGTAAAATAGGAAGTTATACTGATGGGTCAAGTATGTTGACATGTTCCGGCCACCTCATAATATTGCTCTGTAATTGATCTTTTTTTGTCAAAACGTAATGTACAGCTTCGCAAATGACGTCACTATCGGCAGCAAACACACAATGCTCAACAGAGTTGTGTAATAACTTTTTGTCGCTCTTCTCTTCTTTGTTTTTTGCTCAGATTTTCGATCGTAGCTTCTCACATTAACTTTTCATATATATTATAGCAAAAATCACATTTCTATGGTTGAATTCCCCTTTAAAGGGACTTAGTAACATTGTCCAAATCCTCAAAAACCAATTGGAATTCTAGAGGTTCCCTCATACCTTGTTGTATTCTTATTAACAAAAAAAGCATGGGACAGGTTTCGGTTTTTCAAATTTCCCTTTCGTTAAAAAGATATTTACGATTGAAGTGTTCAGATGTCAAATTATCCAATGGATCGTCAGAACCGTGTAGAAAGTGAGTGCAATGAGTTAGTTTACTAACTTTGCTTTTTTGCTCATTACTCGACCATATAAAGTCCATTTAACTTGAAATTTTCACACAAAACTCAGTGGACATATCAGATAACAACAATATACACTGAGCTCAAAAAGAAACTTACAGTTTTTCACATGATCATATCTTAAAATCCTGTCCATCATAATTAACCAAAATGACACACAGGATTACTTAAATACTCTGCTCTAAGCACATGTAATAATAATAATAATAATTGCATTTATATGGCGCTTTATACGGGCGTTTCTAAGCGCACTGGTGGTCTGTCTAAATAAGAAAACTAGTAAACACAATAGCATAAAAACAATACAACACCAAAGTCAAAGTAACAAATAAGAAATAACAAATATATGTATATATAATACAATACTTAATAACTAACTGTGTGCGCCTCCAGAAAATTACAACTGCTTAAAAAGATGAGTTTTGAGGAGGATTTTAAATGATTCGATAGATGTGGCATTCTGAATATGGAGTGGGAGTTTGTTCCAAAGGGTGGGGGAAATGGACGAGAAGGCTCGGTCACCATAACGAGTTTTTGTAAGTGGGCCATGAAGTAATTGGAGAGAGGAAGATGAACGGAAGGGTCTGGCAGAAGAGGAGGAATGAAGGGAGACTAGGTCTTGGGGGCAAGATTATGTGTGATTTTATATGTGAGAAGTAGGATCTTGAAAGTAATGCGGGAATGGACCGGTAGCCAATGAAGTGAGCGGAGAACAGGGGATATATGGTCATGTTTCCTTCTAAGGGTGACTAATCTAGCGGCTGAATTTTGGATAAGTTGGAGGGGGGATATATGAGAAAGAGGGAGGCCGGCGAGGAGGGAGTTGCAGTAGTCCAGATGAGAGGAAACGAAGGCGTGGACGAGTCGCTCAGCGGATGATTGGTCAAGCAGACGCCTGATCTTCCCTATTTTGAAAATACCCGAAGATGCAGATTTGCAGATGTTAGTGATATGGTGTTTAAGAGTTAAGTGTTTGTCCAAAGTAAAGCCAAGGTCTCTAACACTTTCAGAAGTCTTTATTACTCCATCCTGAGTGGTTAAACCTGCTAGAGGATCTGTACTCCTGAACTGTGACGAAAAATGGATGAGCTCAGACTTGTCTTCGCTCAGACGGAGTCTGTTGGTAGTGGACCAGGCTTTGACGTCCATGAGATATTCTCTCAGTGAGTTAACAGCAGCAACCCTATCGCCAGGTGACATAGTTATGTAAATCTGTGTGTCATCGGCGTACATAGAGTAGTTGACACCACGATGACAATTGATGATTCTTGCGAGAGGACCCGTATACAGGAGAAAAGGCAGGGGGCCGGCAACTGAGCAGTTGCCCACTTGACACAACCGCAAAAAGCATTGAAATGGAACTTCCGGGACCACATGTCACAGTAAAAGGGACAATCCGCCTGTTAATACACACGCTCAGCGCAGCTCTACAGGAAGAGAGGAACGATCTCCCCAAGCCTGTATCAGAGCCTGGTGGACAGCATGCGTAGCAGATGCACTGGATGATTCCAAACACATGGTGGACACACCCACTGTTGATTTTTGTGTTTGGGTAACTGACATAACCTTCATTTCAATTTGTCTTGACTTCCTCACCTGTCTTAAACTCTGTTGCCGAAATGTCCAGGCTGTGACATGTGATACAGGTAACGGTTCCATGCCAGTGCCCTTTTCAGTTATGTCAGTAAAGTAACCTCATGGATATTGACATGTCAATGGAGTAGGGTGTTTAATTAATCCCGTGTGTCATTTTGGTTAATTTTGGTGGCCAGATTTTCAAGATATGACCATGTGAAAAAATATAAGTTTCTTTTTGAGCTCAGTGTACATTGTATCAACCATTCATCACTTTTTGCACATGTCAACAAAGTTACTAGATAGCCTCGTGGTACATGACTTTGCATAATTATAAAGTTTGCATTAAAAAAAAAACATAATAAAGCGTAATCTACAATAAGTCTGTGTAAAGTTTAATATATTGATAAAATGAATAATTGTCCTTTGTTACATACATTACTAGTCTAATTGGCTATTGTATATGGACTTTGGTTCGGCAAACCAAAATATTGATATCGCATGCAATGATAAGTCTTATCCTAGTGACGTAGTCACGATAAATGACGAAAACTTTGCCCTGTAAACAGTTTCCTGTGCAACACAAGCCCTTTAGTTACGATTGATTGATTGATTTTAGTTATGATTGATTGATTGATTTTAGTTATGATTGATTGATTGATTGATTGATTTTAGTTATGATTGATTGATTGATTGATTGATTTTAGTTATGATTGATTGATTGATTGATTGATTGATTTTAGTTATGATTGATTGATTGATTGATTGATTTTAGTTATGATTGATTGATTGATTGATTGATTTTAGTTATGATTGATTGATTGATTGATTGATTGATTTTAGTTATGATTGATTGATTGATTTTTAGTTTTGATTGATTGAATGATTGATTGATTTTAGTTTTGATTGATTGATTGATTGATTTTAGTTTTGATTGATTGATTGATTGATTTTAGTTTTGATTGATTGATTGATTGATTGATTGATTGATATTAGTTTTGATTGATTGATTGATTGATTGATTGATTGATTGATTGATTGATTGATTGATTGATTGATTGATTGATTGATTGATTGATTGATTGATTAATGGATGGATGGATGGATGGATTGATTGATTGATTGATTGATTGATTGATTGATTGATTGATTGATTGATTGATTGATTGATTGATTGATTGATTGATTGATTGATAAATGAGAATGATTCTCCTCCAAGTACTTACATACTCATTACTAAGTCATATGACATTCATTTACCATGAAATGTTCGCACATCACTCAGTAGACTTATCAGATTAAATAAATACACATTTCATCACACATCCGTCAATTTGTTCACATATCAACTAGTTACTAGATCCATTTGAAATAATAATTCAGTACATTTTAATATTCTTTATTTTGCATCGTATTTGGATAATAGTGTACATTTATATTTACACAAATAAATACATCATATGTATATATAGTTTTACAGTTAGGAATTGGTAACTCTCTATTCAGACATTTAAACGGATAGTTAAGTTATGGTTTAGAGGGCACTTCAAACAATTTTGGGGGGGGGGGGAAGAGGAAAACAGAGTTTAACAAAATTATACTCATCTCTTTTTGTCATGGTTTATTATGGGAAAAGAAACTATGTTCATAATTGTGGAATATAAAAGGTTGAATCTTCCATGTATCTGCATAGCGCCCTCTTGTACTAATGGCTACTAAATTAATTAAACAGCCATCAAAAAGTGACCTTATGATTTTGTACTAACATTCAAGTATGTTGGAATAATACTTATTATTTTTAAATGATTACACACATGTTACATACCACTATGTTACAATAAAGCGTTGTTTTTTTTATATTCCTAATTTTTAGCTGATATTGATACTATTATTCCCCAGAGAAGCATTGCTATACAGTCAATCTTGCATATTGAAGTTGAATCTATCAGAACTGCAGAACTAGCATTGACCTGTGTGAGGGTTAAAATCAATGGGAAACAAAGAAAAGGGAATCAGAATACAACTTTTACTTTATCAATATTCAACTTATGTCCATTTATGCCCATTGGTAATGGAATCAAGAATGCAATGGATACATATACATCATACATTGATCGGTGAATAAAACAACAGAAATTGTTAATGAGAACAAATTAGGAATGTTGAATACATTATCAACTTTTTAAATTACTTCACCAAAGCCCAATGAACAAGATAAATTATAGATTTACAACTTTATGTTATAAAGATTGACATGCCTTGGGAGTTAGAGGGCACTGTTTAAAAATACTACGCTGTATTTTGAACATTCATAATTAGGGTTAAAAGTAAGTTCAAGTTTAACACTGAGGATCAATGCGCGCAAGGTATTTGCATGATGGAACCACAAGTCTGGTTTACAAGCAAGTTTAATAGCAAGTTAGCTCTTGAATTAGAGCAAGTTTGCAAGTTGGCTCTTGAATAGAGCAAGTTAGCAAGTTAGCTATTGAATAGAGCAGTTAGCTCTTGAATAGAGAAAGTTAGCAAGTGAGCTCTTGAATAGAACAAGTTAGCTCTTGAATAGAGCAAGTTAGCTCTTGAATAGAGCAAGTTATAGCTCTTGAATAGAGTGTCTACAGAAGGAGAATAACACATCCTTAATTTTACTTGTATTGCACCAAGCCACCAACTTCTCACAATTCATCACAAAAGTGTGTGTGAGTCATATTTAATACACAGAGGCTGCTACATCTACATACAATGGAATTTCACAATGCTGAACATCACAGCTGATCACTGAACAAGATTTTGATTGGACTATTCATTTAATATCAATATTCTTTTTCAAATGAAATAGTGATAATACTGTATTAAAAGGGATAGTCACACTACTGCCCCAAGCTATTTAAGACCAAGATACAACAACAAAATGTCCTGGGGGTTGTGTATAGCCCTGTAACTGAAATTCATGGCAAGCTCTTAGGTCATGCTCACAATTAAGTGGTAGTTTTTTTATACATGTTGTGAGTTGGTCTCCTTTATTTGTCGCACAAGTCTCGCGACCAATCATAGGATATATAGTCATGTGATCAAAGCAGTCGCAAAACATCCTAATCTCAAAGCTTTTCAAGTTACGCAGCTCATTTTTGCAACCAGTCATGTCCTCGCTCGATTAATCCCCAAACTAACTTGAAATCTTAAAACTGATCTCGGATCAGGAAAGCGACATATTGACAGGTTACCATGACCAGATCACATCTCCGTAGTTCACTTCTCTGTTGTGCTCTTATGACCAGTCATGCGATCCAAAGATGGGTCTTGGATCAGGAAAGGGACATTATGATAGCAGGTCTGATCTTGGATCGATCGGGAAAGTTACATTATGATACTAGGTTATACAACCAGATCACATCTCTCTGGCTCACTTCTCTGTTGTGCTCTTATGACCAGTCATGCAATCCAAAGACGGGTCTTGGATCAGGAAAGGGACATTATGATAGCAGGTCTGATCTTGGATCGATCGGGAAAGTTACATTATGCTAGCCTAGGTTATACAACCAGATCACGGTCTCTCTGGCTCATTTCTCCGGCGTACTCTTGGGATCTCCAAACTGCTTGCGAAGGGTGATGGTCCGCAGCGGGGTCTTGTCCTTGGGGATCGTCTGTTCTGGCTCCGGGGTGGGGGAAGAGAGAGAGCACCAGTCTGGGACCAGCTCCGTCTGGAGGAAGGCATCCCTGGACAGGGATCGGTAGCTAAGCACCTCAAGGGCTCCAAATATGGCTCCCGGAGAGAAACAAAAAAAACAGAATAAATATTATTCAGAAAACATGAGCATTATAAACAGAAATTAACATTTTTGATATGTGGCAGTCGGGCAAGTAAGGACAAGATATGTTCAAATTCTAGTGGCCAATCACCTGAATCTATATGGCTCCTGGAGAAAAAACATTATAAACATTATAAGCATTATAAACAGAAATTAAATTTGTGGCACTCGAGTAAGTAAAAACAAGATTTTTGTTCAAATTCTAGTGGCCAAACACCTGAATCTCGTGGCCTCGAACAAAGAGAAACATTTACAGTTTGGATACAGTTGGTTGCCCATTTGGGCCATGACATTCGGTCAATAAGTTAATTAAGAACCAGTTTCTCACCTCCCAGCCATGCTGTGCAGTACGGCTGCGCCGGTGGGGAGTGGACCTTGAATGTGGTAATGGCAAGACAGTCCTTGTACTTGGGCTTGGTGAGGAGGAGCTTCATCTCGGCAAGGAGGCGATGAGAGAAGCCTGGCAGCATTGATGTCCCTCCGATGAAGACCAGGTTGTCAGCCATCGGTTTTCGCATATCGATTGGACACTGGAAGCGAAGAGAATCGTAACCAAAATTAAATTAGTTGAGCTTTAATAGAAACATCAGTATATCAGCCAATATCAACAATATCCAGTTGTCATTATTGATATTCTTTAAGTAGCATCACTGTCTGCCGAACTGTGTAGGGGTTTATTCTTTTTTGCCTAGCCATGTATATGACTTTCTCTTTGAGCTCTTGTACATCCATTAACTATTTATTTAGTTTTCAATTATCTGTGGGCTTAAACTACTTAAAGCAATAGTCTGGGCATTTTCACAAGGATCCAAATATAAGTGTGAAATCTCCTAAATTGGTTTATTCACTTGTCTATCCATAGATGATAATCTCCTCAACCTCAAGCTATCCCTAACCCTAACCCTAATTAAATTACTTCATTTATTTTTTGTATTCATCATGATCCTAAATGACATAAAAGCAAAAGTCTGGGCAAATTCATAAGAATCGGAAGAGCAGTTTAAAATCTACCAAATCTATCAAAATATTCTGCACTTGGTTGACACAAACAAGATAAATAGAAGGTGGAAAAATACTGCAGAAATGTGTTAGTTAAAGAGTTCCAATTAATCGCAAAGTTGCGATTAACCACAAGTCAGCAAATGCGCATAAACATGCAAATCTAATTGGCTAAAACACACTTTTGTCTGACTTGCGATCAATTGCAACTTCACGATTGATCGGAACTCTTTATGCAACACCCCCCAGGAAAGATATCTCACCTTGAGGATTGAGTCCAGGATGAGAGTTGCTATGGATTGCTCCTCACTGTCCTGCTCAAACAGCACCTCGCATGCCATCTCTCTGGCCTTGCTGGAGATGACCAGAGTCCGGCCACCGTCAAGAGGGTAGTCCACAGAAGCAGCTGGGGTTGGCCACTGTAAAGCAGATCAGAGAAAAACAATCACATTGACTAACAGTATCTCCAATCTTCACATGATAATTAGTCTAAACTTGACATGGGTCAGAAAAAGGATTGAATAAGTGTGCTATGGACTGTCTCTCACTATCCTGCTCAAACAGCACCTCGCATGCCATCTCTCTGGCCTTGCTGCTAATGACCAGTGTCCGGCCACCATCCAGAGGGTAGTCCACGGATGCAGCTGGGGTTGGCCACTGTAAAGCAGATCAGAGAAAAACAATTACTTGACTTGGGTCAGAAATAAGTTTGAATTCTTCTCCTTGCTCCTTCCCTGCTTAAGCTGACCAGTGTCCGGCCACCGTCCAGAGGGTAGTCCACGGATGCAGCTGGGGTTGGCTACTGTAAACAGATCAAAGAAACACTAATATTAACTAACAGTATCTTCAATCGACCTAAGAAAACCTGCTAACCTGCTAACAACATGCTGTCAATCATTTCCGTGTATTCTAACCAATTAATCCTTTAAAATTCACATATTTTTTTATAATTTGGAATTATATTACTTGCCCTAGTTGGGCAAGCGACATCAAATTGAACTTGCCCTCAACTTATTTCACTTGACCCGAGCAATTGGGCAAGTAGATTTGTACACCCCTGCAAAATACCATGTATGGAAACACACAATGGCCTAATTTCTGGTCAGTGGCACAACTTTAGTCTGGGCTAAAAAAAACAGTAGCCGGTTAAACCGTTTTGCACCTGTGGACCCACTGATGGTTGCCATTTGCCACCAAAGATATTCTAATTGTCTCCTTCCATTTTCCAGTCAATCCCTTTAGTTCTGCTTAGGCATCAGGGCAATGTGTCGCTTGAAATTCAAAAAGTTGTTAGTTTCTGTCTTTTTGGCCCAGACTAAAGTTGTGACACAGATGAGAACTCTGGCCAATGAGCATAACTTACCTTGCTATCATCAGCTTGTAGCAGGCTTTGCTGAATCGCAGTTGCTCTGTCCAGATTTGTCACAAAGCATGTCTTGACTGCAAGGAAAAAAATCAATGAATACGAAACACATTTCACAAATGAAAGATGGTTTCAGTAATGGTGCATAACCTGGGCTAGAAAATAAGCACTGGCTCGGAGCCACTAGAAATAATCTTTGAGCCTTCAAAAGTTCATTAAACAATTATATTACTTTCCCAATGGAGCAATCAATTATAACAGAACTTCTAATTCTTTCTTAAATTTGAACTTGAACTTGTTTGGGACCACCAAATCCAGGTTTGTGAGAACTAGAGTTTGGTGAATTTTGACAATGTTACAAGATATTTTTTAGTGCAATTACATTGAATTGGTAAAAAAATGTTTGATCTTTTTTCTTTCTTTCAGTTAAACCCTTAATTTGTAATTGTCTTACCTTTGATGTCTTCAAGTACATCTGCTGGGACCTTGTCCATCACCGACAAGAGAGGTGTTTCATCTCCCCCATCACCTTTGATAGTTCCCGTCTCCTTCAGCTGACGCTCTAGGTTCCTAATATAGGGGGGGGGGGGAAAGCACTGGTCAAAATACAGAATACAGTAAAACCCGAGTAAAAACTTTTACCCATTCAGGGCCCTGTAACATACAGATTCACGATTAATCGTACGATTGATTAATTTATCATACGATCAATTAAATTGTTGTACGATCAATTAAATTGTTGTACGATTAATCGTGCGATCAATCAGTTGATTGTACAATTAATTGTGAATTTTTATGTTACAGGGCCCCGGGCTGGCCTCGAAAGAACTTGGGTTTGGGACTTCAGAGAATGCATTGCGTATCAGAATCAACTAGTCTTGAATGGGTTGATAGCGACCACCTGGGTATAGCAGCCAACCTGCCAATAGTGACCACCAAAAGTGATCCCCTGCAGAGAACATTTATGTTATAAGAACCGTCTATTCAGGTCACCTGTCTGCAGTGGCCACTTTTCTGATAAGGTGGTCACTATACACAGGTTTGACTGGATACAATGTTGACCATCTAAACATGTATGTATGTATCTGTGACAAGGCAATATACCTATAAATATATATATACTTTCTGCTAGATAACCCAGGATAACCTATTGCCAGCCTCTCTAATAAAAAGAAATGAATGAATGTAGACCAATACTTTCATTTAAATTATTGTAAAAAGAATACAAATACTGTACCATTCAACTTCTGAATAACTCTAAGAATCCTTGTAGTTCATGAATTATTGTCTGAACTTCAAGATCGCAAAAAGAGGATGGTATCTTATTTTGCTTAACCAAAGGTAATAAAGCCATAATAAATAGATCTATCAAACAAAACATTACATACAAATGCTCTTATCTATAGGCAGCATACATCTGATGCTGCTCACATATATTATAGGAATTTTGTAAACAACAAAAAGTTCCGCTACTTTTTCTCTAGATCATCCTTAATTACTTACTCGTGTATTGCTTTTCCACCCAGGGGGAGCGATTCCACAGCCTTGATGATGGGATAACCTTCATAAACGTTTAGAGTGGTTAAGGACTTTTAATACAATCAGACAAATAAGACAAATAAAGGTGGTTTGGATTTGTACATTCGACGCGCAGAACCATCTTGCGAACGCTTTGCGCACAGTGCACAATGTAATGCAGTGCGCACAAACATGCCTAGTTCAAAATAGTGCCTTGCCGTGTAGCATCCCCGCGCATGATGATTTTTAAGATTTGATCTGTGCCATTTATAATTTGACTGTGACATCTGTTTGGACGTATCTGCCATACATTTAGTACATGAAATGTCTTCTTCTTTTTTTAAAATAAATTTGTTTGTAGATAATTTGTGTAATAAAGTTTTTCAGCTATGTCATGGCAAATTCAACCAAATTGTGACTAACAACATTATTTCTGATCATATTTCATGTACAAAACACATGACAGATGTCACAGTCAAATGAGAGAGGGTGTCATTTTTGAAAGAAATTGTAATTTCAGTTATTCCGTCTATTTTTGGACAAAGGGTCATAAATTTCATAGATATTTCCTGACAAAATTTACTCAAATTTGTACTAAAAATGTGTTTTATTCTGTTGCTTATTTTGAAAGTAACTATACCTTGGACAGTGTGCAAAATTAGCACAGGCCAGCTTCGGGCCGCCAAAATTAATTGATGCCAATTGATTTCTACTGGCAAAAATTGGCAGCTGAATTATTACAAAATGTTAAATGTCTTTCTTTGTTTATGGCCACCAGATTCATGTCTCGGGCAACAAGAATTGAACACTTTTTATTTTACTTGCCCGACTGGGCCATAAGGAAAAACAAACAAAAATTCTAGCTTTGCCTAATTGTTTCATTTTCCTTTGAACTGTTGAGAGCCAGAACTGTACGTGTGGACATACATGTTTATGCAAACATAATCTAATTTAAACTTGGAAATTTTATTTATTTTCCTCAAGAACAAGTCGAGTTCAAGAAAAAAGGATATTGGAAGAACAATGGTTTCTGTGTATCCAGCGTCCAGGACTAAAGCTGTGTTGATCCCCAGCGTGAACAGAGTAGTCAGATGAGAGGGTGCAAACAAAATTGACGGAACCTGTGGGAAGGAGAAGAATAGACAGATAAAAATGGACAAAAATTGCCTTTGATCCAACATTTTGAAAGTACCATATAATTCTGCACTTCTATAAAGGTATTGGTACTTTCCAAGAAATTTTTTTAAAAGAGTTTTAGTTGGTGTTAATTCCATTTGAACGTTCATTGAATAAAACATGTTAAATGAGAATCATTCCCATTCAAATTCGTTCATAGTTGTAAAATTTGATTTCAAAATATTTTATTTATATATCGTCTAGCCAGACGATATCTTGACTCGTAAGAAAATACATAAAATGCTCATACACTTCTTTCAAAAAATTTCAAAAGAGGTTTTAAAATAGTCGTTGATGCTATCTCTATTTAATTATTATTTTAACTAAACATCACATGCACAATTTTGTATGTAAAATGGTTTAAACCAACGAGTTTTAGAGAGCTCCCTCTTGAGTTTTAATGGCTTTTTAAAAATGATAACAGGCTTTTTACTTAGTCGTTTGTAATTGTGTATACCTTTCGAGCATGGTGGAGTTATAACTATTAGTTTGTAATGAAATAGTGCAGGTTTTGGTTACTAAAATTCAGTTTGACCAAAACTCAACTATCACTTTAAAGTTTATTATGGAAGAAACCTGAGGTAAAGAGACGAATCGATCCCACATTGGCAAGGTACCACTCTACAAAAATCAAATGACTTTTGATTCAACATTTGCAAAAATTAAAGTTCAAGTTCAGTTGATATGTTGACAAGTTCTTGCGACATCATAATAGAATCTCTCATCGCTTGCGCACATTAATTGTTAATATCACATTAGCATTGGTCAAGTTCAGTGCGAGACAATTCTGCACTTTGATTAAAATCTTATTTATTTTGATGCAGATGGGGGTGCGCCTCAGTCAAATCAAAACCCACTTCCATGAATCTACACTTACCTCATATCTTTTGAACAAGACCTTGGCAAGTGTTTGTCTGAACAGGGTTGGACATAGTATCGATTCGCAGATGACAACTCGTCTGTCACGAGGATTCACCAGTAAATGCCTGAAGTGGAAGACAATTTAAATAAACATACATGTAATTTATTTTGTTGGTATTGGTCATGTATTCATACAGAGTAATATTGAGCAGTATTAAAAACATGACCATTTGCACTTGAAAACAAAATGTTACATAATTTATTTTAAATGATTGAAAAATATGGAATATTTCTAAATACCATTTCAACCATTCAAGTAGGAAATAAAAACAGAAAATGGGCATTAACAGGCATTTGCTTTTTAAAAAGGGACTTAGTAACATTGTCCAAATCCTCAAAATCCAATTGGAATGATATCGGTTCCCTCATACCTTGTTGTATTTGTATTAACAATAAAATCATGGGACAGGCTTCGGTTTTTCAAATTTCCCTTCGTTAAAAAGATATCTACGATTGAAGTGTTCAGATATTAAATAATCCACTGGGTCACCAGCACCGTGTACAAAGTGAGTGCAATGAGTTAGTAAATATCATTTTGCATTTTTGCTCATTACTCGGCCATATAACGTCCATTTAACTTGAAATTTTCACACAACACCCAGTGGACATATCAGATAACAACAATATACATTGTATCAACCACTCGTCACTTAGTCAACAAAGTTACTAGATCCCTTTAATAGGCATGAGTGCAAAATTGTCATTACTGTTGCAGTTTACTCTCGCATTCCTCATCAAAAGCCTTGTACTTGTAAGCAATTGTTATTCTTTTTTTTAATTACACATTACATCTTACCTATAGTATATGTGAAGAATCTCAACTAGAACATCATAGAGCTCTTCTATCTACAGTATAAAGTATTAAAGGGTACAACACGGAGTGTCGCTAGGCCTCTTGTATACTATCTTACCTAAAGTATATGTGATGAAGAAACTCGACTAGAACGTCATAAAGCTCTTCTGCACTTGAATAGTCCCATATGTGCACAACCTTCTCAGTCTTGGAAAGCTTGATTTTGCTTGGAATGGTTGCCCTTGGACTCGTCTCTCCAGCAAACCCAACTCTGTTGAAGAGATGATGAGAAGAAAAATCATATTCAATAGAGAAGAAAATTGAATTAGTCATATTAGTAAATAATAATAATGGTCATTTGATATTGCGCTATTCACACGAGTATCTTTAATAGCGCTTTACAGAATTATTACTCTGGTCAACGGATACACACTGCAATGATTCCTCCTCACAACGTGCACATTGTCCACTCCCTTGAAAGCAATATTCCAACCAGTCCCCTATCAGGCACACACAGTGCTAAGGAATACGTTCCCATCCTTCCAGGTCCTTATTTCTAGTTTTCTACACCTGGGTAGAAAGCATAATTGTTATTGCACATTGTTTTGGAACTAGTACTACGTATATCATCTTCTCCTCGCAATACCAACAGTCCTTTCCAGTACTATCCCAACAGTCCTTTCTAGGACTACCAACAGTCCTTTCTAGGACTACCAACAGTCCTTTCTAGGACTACCAACAGTCCTTTTTAGGACTCTCCTAGAAAGAATACCAACAGTCCTTTCTAGGACTACCAACAGTCCACATCTACAAAGTAAATGGTTCACTCAGGTGAACCATTTACACGCAATATATGCAAATGCGCTGGAGATAACAATACCAGCCATTCGTACACTGTTGCCGGTTCAACAGTTGACCGGCGTGTTTCAGGACGCATCGGTAAGGAAAACGGACGGGATATAATCATTTTATTTCTACATTTTGCGCTCTTCAAAACAACAAAGTCGGTAATTATTATCAAAGTATATGAATTGTGGATCACATAAACAAAAGTTTTTTTGCATTTGCTGGTAAATTGAGGGAGAAATCAGCCGACAAAAAAAAATTGTTTCCGTTGGATAGTGCAGCGGGCGGAAGAGGTTGACCTCCGCACAACCCTATTGTAATGAACCTATGTGTGCAACAGTTCTTTTTAGGACTCTCCTAGAAAGAATACCAACAGTCCTTTTCAGGACTACACCAACAGTCCTTTCTAGGACTACCAAGTACCAACAGTCCTTTCTAGGACTACCAACAGTCCTTTCTAGGACTACCAACAGTCCTTTCTAGGACTACCAACAGTCCTTTCTAGGACTACCAACAGTCCTTTCTAGGACTACTATAGTCCTTTTCAGGACTCACCAATCCTCCCCTCTCACATGGTGGAACCGCAAACCACACGTATTATTGTATATCATCTTCCTTTCCTTTCAGTATATCCACCCCTCTAGTTAGTTGTGATCACTGATTTCAATTGAGCTATGGACGGTTGTATAACTGCAGTGCAGCATGTACTTTCGAATTCTCCACTAGAGCAAGTCCGATCTGGCTTTGAACAATTTAAAAAGAACAAATTAAGTATAGTGCTCAATCACAGTTTTAATCTGTTCAAGACTGATGTAATTAGCTATAACATGCATTCTCCATAGACCCTAGCCCGATTATTTTCAGGACCAGTATTGAACGGGTTAAGGTAATCTGAACTGTAACTTTGTGATAAAATAGTGAAACTTGTCCAAAGACACGTGTCATATTGCAAGAGCGCCAACAACATACTTTATTCTGTGACTTTCTGTTAAGTTCCTAGCTTTACTCAAGAGATCACGATTTAATCTGCCCGCAGAAGGCAGAGGGCCTACTAGTTCTATAGAGCCAAATCCACCAATGGCCACAAATGCTGGGACCAATAATGATACTATTGATACTGGACTCTCAGGAAGCAAGTTCAGAAACGTCTTCGGACACACAAGATCATTCACAACAATGCAGATTTGCCAATAGAGGGACGTCTCCATTTCGCCAAACGAGACCAAAAATGCATGATCAACAAGGAATCACAACCCACTCTCACTCAGTGTGCCAACCTCAATTTCTTCGAGAAAACATTTTTCCCAAACACGGCACAGGACTGGAACACTCACCCTTACTCACGACATCAATTAATAAAGAACTAAATTAATACAATAGCTGCAGATTTTCAGAGATTTTCAGAGATTTCTAACTTAACCAACCGTGAAACCATTGCATGATCCAATATTTATAAATTACTTTGACTTACAATTAAAGTCCTACTCAGTCTTACAATTACACTAAGTTACATAGACATACATAACCTATCCAGGCGCTGTGCGAAGCACGGCGCCTGGCATACTGTAGCGTGTTTACCGTGGGTATAACGGTAAACACAATATTAAAACGTTTTTTTTTACTACTTTCTAATTCTATATCTGGGTTCATACTTACCTAACCTAACCAGGCGCCGTACTACGTACGGCGCCTGGCATACTGAGGTGTGTATACCGTGATGGTAACACTTTATAGGCTTTAACGGCAAACACACTTATAAAAAAATAAAAAAAATCATACTTTAAATAACATATCTCGGTTCATACTTACAAATTATGTTATGCATGGGCATCAACGATCCAAATCGTAAAATGTCTGATGCTCCATTCGTTTTATTTATACTGAAATTTACTATAAAACTGGCAAGATTACAGAAGTGACGAAAATGGTTTCCGAATTTGTTCGCTGCATGCAATATCAGGTGATCAAAAACTGTCGGCAATGCACCCCTGTACGTATTCAACCGATCGCCCCGCGCATGCGCATTGCCGACGAGTTTTCGGTCACCTGACATTGCATGCAGCGAACAAAGACGAAGGAAATAACAGTCATCATCATCATCATCATCAATTTGAGGTAAGTTATCATTCTTTTGCAACAAATTAAATAGCAAGCAAGGTAGGTTGAAGGTTTAATTCATGTCTAGAACTAAAAAAATAATAATAATAATAGATGTAAAGTTCTTGAAACCACCCGTCGCAAAATTTCTCCAAATTTTTTAACGTCTCGTCTTCACAGCGCCGTCCTACGGACGGCGCAGATCACAGTTAATACTTACCATGCTTACGAAATTATGAAATGCATGGGCTTCAATATTGCAAATGGTGAAATGACTGTTTTGGGGGTCATCATTGCAGCGATCAAAGGAATATGACAAGGTCTACCGTAATAAATCATCAATTTGAGGTAGTTATCATTCTTTTTCAACAAATTATATCTCACGTACGGCACACATACACTCATCGCCATTCACTTACGTGTTCGAACGTGCTGTTGACATGCACCACATCTTACACAAAATCATGCTACTTCAGTAAGCAGCATCATCACCATTATCGATCACAATCAGGCGCTAATATATTTGTTTTATGCATTAACTCACCATTTCACTCCAGATGGAACTTTCAAAATGAAAATTCTTGTCCAAAATGTGTAAATTTAGCTCATTTAGCGTTAACGTCGACGTGAATGCCCGTTTCTAGCATGCTGACTGTGTTGTAATGGCGACTCGGTTTTTTCTGGTTCGTGTCCGAGTGCGCTCGCTACGCTGCAATTACGTACATGCGACACAATGCATTGCATAGCGATGTTTAGTTACGTGACGCTGCTACTGTGCACTCTCTTCGAGTGTCGACCATTCGAGATCGGATGTTGATCTTCCATCAAGACGTTGACTATTAACGCCGTAATTATGTGAACCAATGTCATCACGCTCTGCTACCAACATACATTCATGTGACTAAATGATTACGCCTTGTAAAAGACTAGTTGAACGAACTTTCATGTTTACATGTTATCACATGTTTACATGGTTATGCCATAGCCCAGCCATAGCTGGTGCGTGTACAGTCGGCCTTTTCCTGCCAATTCCCGAAGGAAGACGGACTCACCAAAATTTTGCCGCTGAAAATGCAGATTTGGTGAGCATAGCAGAACGTATTTTGATTAAAATTTGTATAATAAAAAATGATCAAATGTTGCACTATGCATTTATATATAGCTGGAGCGCAAAAGAAGTGAGAAAGAGAAGGTATGTGAGAGAGAAAAATCGGAAAGGTAGCTTCGACCACGATAAGCACTAGTGTAAGGTAAATGGTTACTGTATGTATATACAGAACCATCTTACAGTGTAGATGTGACGTACGGTAGGTTGAGGGAATAATGCATGGTTAGATCTAAACAAAATTAATAAATAATACATTTAAAGTTGATAAATCACCTCGTCGCAAAATCCCCCAAACATTTCGGGCGACGTATCGTCACAGCGCTGTGCTACGCACAGCGCTGATCACAGTTAATAAGACATACAGTAGTTACACGTTATATTTGTTCACATTTTTTAATGTCTACTATTATATATTAGATTTAGAATTAGAGCACTCAGAGTTTGTGCTGGTTTCAAAAAGCATTGCTGACGTGTAGTACACTTTCCATACATTGTGTAAATTCTGCATTTCACACACAAAATCAAGTAACACTAACAGGAGGCGGCCTGAATAATAATACTAACAGTGTCCGAAATCTGACACGTGACGGAATTCCAACACGTTCGTCTGAAATGTTAACAGGTCAAGAAACCCTTAGCATTTTAAAAGGCAAATATCCACCTAGAGAGGAATTAAATTCACTCACTTTGTTAATGCAGCTCCAATGTCCAAAATTGCCGCAGTTTTTTCGACTCCAGCGCTCAGACACCTCAAAAGAGAGGCATTTTTCTAGAGATAATCCTCAACAGCCGACGTCAAAAAGTCTATTAGTATTACTTCCTCTAACTGCGAGAGGGCGCACTTGCATTTCTTTAATCAGATCCAGAGACTACACAATCATGTACTATATCTGACGACTGTACAGACAGAATTATAACCAAAACAAAAAACGCTATAATATTAATCATTAAATTGTAGATCCCTTTAAATATATGACAGAATAAGCTACACAGTACGTATAATGATATTAAGATGGTGTGAAGGAGAGGGAGAAAATGAGAATGATGGTCTAATTATGAGTAGGCCTGTACTAAACGGAAGAAAATTACCTGCATTATTGTTGCATTTTGAGTTTATTTTCGTTATCTGTAGCCCTGTAGTACCATGAACATAAACACTAACCTTTTTACTTCAATTTGTTTACAATGTGTTATACTGTTGTGTTTCTGACTTCAATACACGGAGTAAGATAACAATTTAAACAAATATTATGTTAAACATTGCATTGGGCGTACGGGGCACATGGGCGAGGCATAATTAGCCCGAATAATTATCCTTTCCGCATTATGACATGAAAAGCAAAAGAAGAACAAATAATACAAAGGTGGTCGCCTCTTTGATGCCTGAACAAAGGTTCAAAATACTATAATAATGGGTTTTATTTGACTAGTCCTGAAATAATACGATTTTGCCCGAATATGAGACGGTTTTGCCCGAAATGACGGCAACGACATGATTTTGCATGACTTGTATGTAACATGAGTACCCAGATGAAAGATGTTACTCCTTACAAGATTTTGGCAATCTTTTATCACAAATACATGCATTCAATTCAACCGTAAGACGATGACTAAGAGCTAAATGGGCTCTTGCATTTGTTTTAAAATAGGTTTTCTACTAGATCCTTCATCCCTGTATATTAATTTTTTGCATTTTGGTGCTGCAAATTGTTGAAATCTTGATAAGACATAATTATGCCTATTGTATTAATTTCAATTTTTAATATCACATTTAAATATGAGATACATGTTTTTTTGCAATACAATACATTTCACTTATATCTAGAATTTTAAAAAAGGGTATTCTTATACTATATAATTACAATTTGTATCCCAACATGGCTTTTTCTACGCGAATAAATGTTTTCACTTCAAATTGTATTGGCATACTTAAATCCTTTACATTGTAATATATATCCCTTTAATGAGAGTCGTATACAGCCTAGCTTTCGATCCTAGCAGAATCTTCGTCAGGGCACAATGACAGTTACTACAGAAAATAGTATGGCGGGCAGTAAGTCTCATTTATCAGACACTGACTTGGTAAAAATTGACAAAAATAAGAACCTGACATGGTCTCACTCAAAGCGCCCTAAAACAAAAACTACACGTCCAAAATTAGTTTTCTTGGTATCGTTGTTCATTGGAAAGGGACACAGCCTTTATTGTGCTTCTAATTGTTCTGTTGTAGTAATTAACATTTTTAATACCAAATTTAATTATTAGATACAAGTGTTAGATATACAAGTAAACAAATACAACTTTCACTTATGTCTATAGAATGAAATCAAAAGAGGGTAACTTTTCATATACTATGATAATTAAAAATGTGTATGCCAGCATGTTCTAAATTCTACACTGCATGTAAGTATGTAAGAATTTAATGACATTATGTATGAAGTTCATGAGTATAGTCAACTGCATTCTAGAAATATGGAAGGAACATAATGGTATATGAATATTGTATAAAGTCATATTAGTCCAGTGACCTGTTGCAACAAATAGGTGCTAACTCAGTTGATGTTCGTTGTTGTGAGCAAAAGCCTAATCTGTCAATGCCACAAGTCAAATTCGTTCTTTAAATGTTATAGAAATTGTTATCAAATTGTAAAGATGTATACAT